>CM052198.1:8383247-8459373 GCA_028455805.1 Lasioglossum figueresi | reverse complement strand
TCGGAATAAAATTTCATGCAAAATGGACATTTATTTCTTGTCTGAATAATTTTATAGAATTGAAAACAAGGCTACGATATTCTTAATGAATGCGTGAAATCCCTGTCAAATTAGAACATCAACAATAACGAAGATTTTGAAGCTCCACATTTCTCGATTGTCCTTCACTGTAATTGTTCGAAAGCAGTGTCCTCGAAGGACATCTTCGTCAACCCCTAAAAATGTATTCACCACAGCCCGCTTATCGCAACAAGTCAGCACCGATCAGCCAAAATCGTGACTCTGCGAAATCGTTGGTGTAGAGTGGCAGGGTGTTCGAGTACCGAAAGAATGGGCTAAAAATGGGTAAATTGCTGGCGCGATCGTCGTCACGAAAGTTCCGCGACTAAGAAGGTGAAAAATTGCAAGAAAAAGGGCTCTGTCTTCGCAGCGAGGAGCCGACTTATCACGACTCCGGAGGACCGGTCCCGTCCTACCGTCCCTTTGTCAGAATCAAGGACGCGAAAGAGGATCTCCTTTCTCATATTCTAAAGCTGACGCCTCTCGTCTTCCCTCTTGTTCCATCGGCCACGAGCCTCGCCGTGAAAGAGCTTCCTAAAGCGCAAAAACTTTTCCCCGCGAGTGGGCGACTTCGAAACTGAACTCGAACTCTCGAACTCTCGAACCTCACCCCCTTTTAGCCATCCCCTTTAAAAAGATCGAAGGGGCGGAGCGGGTGGGGGGCGGGAATCAATTTTACATTCGACAATAAAGCTTCCCGACACCGAAGGAACTTGTCCCTTTTTCGGCATCTTTGTCACGTTGTCGAGCCAATTCAAGTTTTACGACCTGAGAGTTGCAGAGGGGAGTTAGGGGATCAAGGCGGGGGAATCTAATTAATCGGACTTTCAGGTGCAACGACGACTGGACCGGTACCAAGTGCGATCAGAAACCATGCGATCCGAGGTGTGCGGAACATGGACAGTGCAAGAATGGCACCTGCGTGTGCAGCCAGGGTTGGAACGGAAGGCACTGCACCCTTCGTAAGTGATATTGTGTTCTTAGAAATGATTTCAGCAGATGAACGTGTTCGCTAATTTATTCTGATAAGAGTAGAGATACTCCATTCAAAATGTCATCAATGTCCGTGGATATTTAAAACGTACAATTAATCCACTTTTTACAGTTAGATTTGATTCAAGAAAATAATTTCTAGAAAAGAGGCCATTCTTCGAGTACACATATACACACATATATTAGATCATTCACGAGTGTATTTCATTGTACAATTTTTTAATCGCTAAAGGTCCATTCATACTTAATTCACACACGTTCTCACAGTACAAAAATAAAGAGAGAATTTATTTCACAATAAAAAGATTTACCGTTTGGATTCTGGCAGAATTAAACAGTGAACGGCGAGGACTGTGTGCGATAGAGTCCGCTCTGAAATATGCAACAGTTATCGGTAATGTTTAATGAGTTTTAAATGTAGTCTCGTGTGTAGGATGTTCCCCGGAAACCTGTAGATTTGTCTCGCAGTAGGATAACAGTTTTTCGAGGGTAAAGCGCGGGACGAACCCCGCTGTGTTCGAGTAACTAGAACGAAAAGGAACATCGGTTTTCAATTAGCATTAATCGTCCGACGACAGGCGTGGATTAAAGTATTTGCTCTGGTTTCTTGATAGCCGGATGCGAGAACGGGTGCAGCCGCCACGGGCTCTGCACTTTGCAGGACGGCGAGTATAGTTGCGAGTGCTCGACCGGCTGGGCGGGTAGAGACTGCAGCATACTGCTTGAGATGGAGTGCAATGATAACATTGACAATGATCATGGTGAGCATCGATAATACTGTTTACTATCTCCCACCTGTTACAATTATTCATCGGCCTAGACGATTATTCAATACCCTGGACAATTATTCCTCTGTGCCAGTTTGGAAAGTTTAGCGTTCTCTACTCCAAATCGATCGATTGATTAACTTTTTACATTCTATAGCTTCATGAAAGGTAGCTGCGAATATAGAGAACGAATAATAAATTAAATTTTAGTACCATTTCCCCACTGAACTAAAAATTCAATAAAATCGTACAGTGCATTTCTGTTCTCCCAAATTTATTTCTAGACTGCAGATTTTATTTCCACAAAAAATAAATAGATCAAAGACGAAACTGTGAAAACATTTAATGAATTTCGAAATACTGTCGCATTATTTCCAACCGAATGAGATTATTGAAAAGATTTTTGTTTTGTGTTCATTACAATTTAGAAGACTCCGCAATTTGTTGTTGAAACGCTAGTCTTCGCTCTATCCTTGAAAGACCAGGATATTTTTCCGTAAAATCCTGCAGTCCTCCGAACGTCCGCGAAACAAAGAAATCCTCGGTCATCTCTGAACTGTTATCACGAGAGCCGGAACACCAAGAACGAACCGCGAACAATGCCTCGACCGTAAACGGGTGAGAGTAGGTGTGTTCTAAGAAGTAATGTTCCTCAGATGGCATGATGGACTGTTCTGACAGCGAGTGTTGCTCGCACGCAGCTTGCGCAGAGCATATCATGTGCCTTACTAGTAATAATCCCGTGGACGTGCTTCTACGCAAACAGCCGCCCAGCGTGATGGCGTCGTTTTACCAGCGCGTGAAATTCCTCGTCGAGGAGAACAGCGTACAAAGCTACGCTCACATGAACGAGTTCACCGAAAGGTAAGATCGATCACTTCTTCTCATTCGGTTTACCATGACTATAATATATATAGAACGCTTAGTTACCTTATTTTTACGACCAGTAAGAGGATAATGTGTAGGCGACTCAGTCTGACCTCGCGCCACAAAAATCAGAAAGGAAACACTAACGCGTAATCAAATCGATGTATCGATGAGTCGTCTTTTTGGAGACTTGGACGAGCCTCTTGGGAGCACACTGCTTCATTTTGGTATCTTCAACGCGTTCGCTACCAGCCATAATCGCCGTCAACCGTCACGCATACCCTAAGTTGCAGCTTCTCCGAATCTGTTATAATTTTAAGCAATAACATGAAATTGTTTTTGTTCGCGATCGTCACGCGTGGTAGCGAATGTGTGAATCATTTTTTATTCGCATCCTCCGATTGGCTCTTCGATGTTTCCTCAGCAATTCGATCAGCTGTGACATTTGTTAGAATTCTTTGTAAAAATTTCTCACTCTTTCCAGAGTTCATGAAACGGGTTAATGAACGATGTTCGCAATGTTTGGGAATTTTTGTGGCGGAGGACCGGCTCGGTCGCGTCGACATACAAAATGCGTACCGTTTTGAACGAAAAGGGAAAACGGAGTGTCACAGTTTGGCCTCACGCGACCACGAGAGTCCGTTTCTCGGCTCGGCGCGGTTACTTTTCCACGTTTTTGATTAATTCTACATCATCCACGAGAACTGCCGCGGATCATTGATTTTCATTCCGGGGCCGGAGCGTTTTTATTTCCGTTTAGTCGTCGTGTTACGGCACGGCCGCGTCACAGAACGCTCGCAAAATGTGCAGTATTTGTGTGTACACAACACACAGAGAAACGGGAGAAGAGACCGTTGTATCAGTTCTGATGCGCCAAACGAGTTTGATCGCACGAACGATGCGCACACGGCCACGATGGTTTCGCCTAACCAGTTTGTTCACGCGTCTTCAATTTTACCGAAGCTTCACGATGGGGCAACACGCGGGAGACAGCCTCACTATCTCACCTATCGATGCTCTGAATCATCGATCGTTGTGCATCGATCCCTCGGGAAAAACGGAAAACTCCTTCGATCGTTCCATTCAGTCAATATAAAGTACAAAGCTCTCGGTGCTGAAGATCAAAGAATTCCTAGAAATTGTTACAGAAGTTTCTTTTTATTTTTCTATTTTTTTGGGGGGTTGTTTTTCGAAGGAGATATATATATATATATCGTGATCATGTTTACCCCATCGTGAGCAACTGACTTCTCGAATCGCGAGAAAGGATGAGAAAGAAAGGAAAGAAAGAGAAAATGAAAACAGAAAACGGATTTAATCAGATTGCACCGCTATGCCAAACAATCCGGTATATCCGTGACAGCTGAATTATCAAGAGAGCCCCCGGTGGGTGACAACCCCGGCCAAACCCCCTAACCATCCTATTCCTCGTGTTTCACCCCCTCCCTCCCCCGAATGCCAAACGCGTCAGTGATCATCTCGGAAGCATTGTCGATCAAAGGAGCCTCTCGTAACGCTGGCGCAACGTCCAATATTAATTACTCGCAATTCTCGGTGCCTGATCGATACGCGTCTTATATAGCGATAGCAGCTACGAGTTGTCCATTTACCAGCGAAACTTCCAACCGGGCGACTAGTTTCGCAGCTTCGTAGATTACCGAATCGAAAAGTCACCTCGGAAGGTCGCTTTGCATTGACAATCGATACCTAACGAGATTGTTAATTACGGTTACAGCGTTTAGCGGTATCTCCTTTCGGTTTCTCGTGTTATTCAATTCACCGAGGACTCATGCGATTAGTGTTAGTTACAAATCACGATATTGGTTCTTGAATTAGTGCTGTAATTTGTGCGATTTTCGGTTCCGCCTTCGCGATACACTTTGAAATCTTACTTTTGAAGGACTTTAGTACGACATAGTGCTTGAGAAAATATTTTATACGTGTGTTATTCAGTTTTCGGGGGTTTATTTGACGGGCATGAAAATAGGGGATGACGTTAGAGGACATGAAAAACGGGTTTGATTAAATATCTTCGAAACTGTTGATCGTGGTAAAAATTTGTATGTGTGTAAAAGTACATTCGCATCTCCTAGTACACTGTGTTTATTAAAGCATTTTTTAAATGTTCGTACAATCCACTTTATTAACAGCGGTTTTGAGAAAATAGTGTATTTCGTCCGCCATTATTCAGCCCAATAAGTTAGGTAGCCGCGTAGAATTAGCGTAACTTGTGGTAGACGAATTGAAAAGAGTTTGAGGAAAGTTTCGGTAAAAGATTAGCGATCGGTATAGTCGAAGTCGTGGCGCGGTCAGCGGCCTTTGTTCAACACTGATGAAGATTTGCTCGGGACGCGTGCGGCAGCGGCTGCGAGCGCATTTCGGGGGATTCGTGTATTTTGTCTAGTGTTTATCCTCTGTGTGTACCCTTGCCACCAACCAGATCACCATTCACCCTACAGCCGAAGACCGAAAGAGGCTCCGTTCTACGTACAGACTGAACGACCGAAAAAGAAAACCAAAAAAAAAACAAAAACAGAAAAGAAAACAATATCGAATGACAAAAGAAAACGAAAATGAAACGGAGAATAAGACAAAACCGAGCAAAGAGCCTGAGAGGAGAAGAGAAAAGAAACGAAAAGTCTGCACACGGAGAAAACGCTCGAGAGACTCGCTTTTTTATCGTATCTCGATCGATCGGTTTAATTAAGTTCTCGGCCCGCGTATAGAAAAGTTTTACACGTTCTTCCAGGCTGACTATTGTTCTTTGCCGCGAACTGAACGCGCAATACTCCAAAATAAAGGAAAAAAATATGAAAAGAAAATCAAAAAAGAAACGAAAAGAAAAACCAAAGAAATACATATACCTTCTATCGTATGTTGTCAAGCAGAGAATTTGAAAAAATAAAACGAGAAAAGAAAAGAAAGAAACACAAAAGAGAAAAGAGTGTCGTTTTATGTAATATCGTTTTTCGTTTCTTCAAAATTCTTTGTGATATTCACCACAGTGTTGTTTCGGCCACTTTGTTTAAGCAGTTTTACCTAACGAAAAAAAAGGGAGATTCATAGATAAAGCGCACGAGGGCGATCGACTTGCGGTCGACGTCGGTCTCCAAGTATTTTTCGAGTTTGTCGTATACTTCGGTGTTGTTTAAACAATTTCTCGATGATTTTAAGGAGTCGACCACGACGAGGCCGCGACTCGATCGTCCGAGTAAAGTTATTTCTAGAAATGGTAGACACAAGTTTGAAACTTCTCGTGCTACTGCCGGTTCCGTTGCGCGCGATCCCCGCGTGTATACAATATATACAGGTATATATGTGTTTACGACTGGTCCCGTTTCGGCGACGAGAAAGAGACGTTGTGGAGAGCGGGATAAAAGTTTGTTTGTCCCTGTTGTGTGTGTATATCCATTGTTTCGCGGCGTCTCACACGACGGTATTGATCACCGTTTCCGAGCACCCTCGCCGACGCCTTCGAAACGCTCTTCCTCTCCTTCGATCGGCTCCGGCACAATAAACCCTCGTTTCCATGAAACACCGACGCTTTATCGCTACAGAAAGGACCCCAACCGTGTTGCATCCGAGCCAATTGGCCGCTCAAGGTCGCGCGTAGCTCACACCCCCGCCTCTCATACTTTGGTTAGCCTAATGTTCCCATTGGTTGGGACGTAAGTCCTGCTTCCTGCACTTTGAACGCAATTTTGGTTTTGAAACAAACTTTTGTTGTGAACGAATTTATATCATTTTGAAGTTCTACCGTTCTTCTTACAGATGCGTGAAATGCGTTGTGATTTTTGTTGTTTGTTCGAACACATTTTTGGGATGTCTGTTTCAGTTTAATTGAGGAGTTAAAGTAAGGGAGATAGTTAAAAATGTGTCTGTGGCAGGTTCAAAGGGTTCTTTTTGAAACGAGAAAACCATGAATAAACTTTGCAATAATTTTTAAGGATTCACTTGATTACGCTGTAACAAAACAGTAGTTCTCTCTTTCAATTTTATACAGCAGGGTTTTTAATTTAAAACAAGAGATAACTAAATTAAACAATTCCGGATTCATTTGGAAGAGGAAATGTAAAGCTGCGAAATGATACGAAATTGGTACATAACAAATATTTATCTTCGAGATAAAATGCGCTTACAACATATGTATCAACCCAACAAATTTGACAGAATATGAGGAAGAGAGATCCGAGCGATAAAATTTTTAAATTGATGGAAAATTTTAATAAAGTTCCCGAAGTGGGCCTGGATTTTGTTGAAGTTCGAATTCATAGAGTTTTTATTAAACTGGTTTTTAAATGAAAGACTCGTCAAATACACTGCATATTTGATAGATCCGTGACAAAAATGGATAAATGAAATTCGTATCAGTGGAAAAATAAAAAGAATTGAATAATGTTGATATTCAACCAGAGTTTCAACTCGATTTCTGCTTCTTGCAATTCGTCCAAACAATTTTTATTTTTGCACGTAGATCCACAGTCTAATCATAATTTCGACAACACTTTACCGAAGCTGGTATTACTACAATGAAAAGCTTGAAAGATTTTGGTACTGTAAAGAAACAGGACGAGGGCGCATCGAGCAATATAATTAATCTAAAATCACTGTCATTCACTTTACAGTCAGCCTTCCAGAGCAGAATTGCAAAAAGAATTTCCAAAACCTAGAGCCCACTTTAGAAGCCCTCGATAGCCCCACGCAGCGTAAAACGAGTACCACAATTTGCACGCCCAATAGTAAAAGCAATTTCCCAACTCTCAAGATCCACCGCAATCTGATCACGATCGAGAAACCTTAACAATTTGCATTCACCTTAAAATATTAATTTCTCGATGAAAGAGGACGTCGTTCGCGAGGAAGCCTTGAGAGACCAAAGCGACTCGTTTCAACAAGAGCTGGGGTAGCTCCTCGGCTCTCGTAGAAATTAATTCAGCATAAATGGCGTAAAACGAAGAGTCTCTGGTAGGCACGAGAGAAAAAAAAATATTCGCTGTCAGCGATGAAGCCGTCACCGATCGAACCGTTCGCGAGGAGAATTCTTATCTCGGGACCAGCCAAGAAACCCCTGTCTCCACCCCCGTTCACCCCCGATTTCCCAAAGTGGAATCCCGAACCGGACAGACGGAATACAAGTATCCGTGGTCCGTGAATCAGAAATTCAGGCTGGGATCGCTCGGACACCGTAATCAATATTCCGAAGATCGTCCCCCCTCCCAACTCCTCGCGATGGCAGCCAGCTCGATGGAATCTCTCCTCATTGTCAGTCGGAGGCTTCCCTCGAGCTGGGCCAACTGCCGATAAGAGAGATCGAACGCTGTCGTTTCGGGAGCACCGTCGACTTCTCGATAGCGGAGAGAGCTCCGTCCGAGACGAGACGGTGAATTCCAAACGAAACGACAAACGCTCGACGTGAAAGGGACGCCGGACGATGAGACGCGACTTTTTAATTACTTGCACCCCCGAGACTTGATCTACCGAGGACACGACCCTTTGTTTCCTTAATCGGCGGTGGTTGGAACGTTTTCATGGGCTTCTGATGGAGTATGGTTACCTGGCTAGTTTCCGACAGAAATGTTTGCTTTTGGGTTGCAGTTTGTTTGAAGGGGTTGTTTAGAGTCACTTGCTTGATTAATAGTGGTGATTGAGGTTACGGTTTGTTAATTAGACTTAACAGGATGTTTTTAAGGATGCAGTCGGGTTGAATTGAGTTTGTGGATGTTTGGAGGTACTTTTGGGCAATGTTATTAGAGTGATTGTTTCTAGTTACAGTAGTATTTTGTGTATTTAATGAACTTTTCACTAGGAGACAAAGTTTATGGACATTTTATGGACATTCGTTCAGTTGTTGTCGTTGGTTCGCGTTATGTTTGTACATGGAAATATCAATAGAGTGAGCCAAAATACAAATTTTCATTTTTGTCTGGATATGTATTCCAACTCATTTTCTGATGGATTGAATGTCAAGAGTATAGAAGAACCGTGAACAGTTCATTGAATTCTGACTTGTTTTAAAATTGTATTTAAATGTTCATTTTAATTGCTGTAAATTCCGTGATTTTTCTCATTTATTTATGTCCCCGGGTAAATGGATGTAAAAGATATCGCTGTTAATACAGGACACGTCGAATTTCAATCAACGAGTGCACCAATGTCCATGAAATATGCAAAATCTTTACCTGATTGCATTATTTGATATTTATCTGATACCTCTGCATATTTCACTATTTTAAAAGTACGGAACATGAGCTATATCGAAAAGACCATTAATCGTACAACAATAAATCAAAAATCAAAAACTGTAGACATTCATTTTGGAAAAACCCGCCATAAGCCACTACTACTTCGCCAAAATCAATAACCCGCTATCAATTCCGGCACAGAAACCCGGTCTCCGAACCTCATTATTTCATTGATCAATTCAGCCGGGCTCCAGACGGGTTGTGCCTCTATCCGCTCATTAAAAAAAAAGTCATTAAAAATCCGCGTCTCGACTTCCGGTCCCCGGAAAATCGGGGTCAATCATGGCCGTGCGACACCTCAATGACTCTCCCACTCTTTCTCGCTATCACTCTATCTCTACACATATATTATATACATATATACATCGATCCACAAAAATGTATATATATATATAATACCGTATACATGATGTGTGTGACGTAGTTTCCAACTTGTGTCTGTCACGTGTATACCACTCTATGTTGGATGAGTCTGCGGGTGACTGCGTTCATGTTGGCGTGACTGTCGAATACCGCGTGTGTGATGGGTACGCTTGATTTAGTGTGTGTCTACGTCTATTGTTTCTGTAACGGCGTGCGGAACATTGCGAAGGAGCACTCGATTTCGCGATGATAGGGACATTTTTTTTCGCGGATAGGATCGAGAGCTTTAGGGCCCCCTCCCAACCGAAAAGAACGGGAACATCCGTGGACGTCCTGGACGTCCAGGAGGTGCCAGAGGTCTCCCGAAAACAGGATCCAGAGGTCTAGAAGGTCTAGGGTTCCGCGAGGTCTCGGGAGGGAGGAGCGCGTCTCGATCCGAACTGAACAAAATTCTCGATGAAAAACGAAATCGAACAAAGGACAAATGAAATGTCGGAAATTCAATCGTAAGAATATCTCGATAGCTAGCAAAACAAAAACCGGAAACGACTGCTCGCGCAATGCTGCGTACGCGCGTCCGTTTTTGCCCGCTACACGCGGGTTCTGTGACCGTGGTAACGCCCTTTCTTCTCGTTGGTTTTTCCCACACGTAGTACGTTCTGGAATTCCTTTACACCGTGGTAAGTTGCAGCTCAAGCTCTCGCTAATCGTTCATTATCCAAACAACCTTTCTTTGCCAAAAAAACCTAACAAAAAAAAAAAAGATATGCAAAAGGAATAAGCAAAAACATGAATGACAAATGCAAAAGACATTAAAAGAGAAAAGCAATGAAAAAAAGTACCATCTATTGCTCGTTTCGCTCGTAAAACATTCATCTTACATGTTTTTTCGTATGTCCCGTATTTGTATCTATCTATTCTATCTATTCTATCTATCTATATATGTATACGTATGTTACCACCTTTAGCCTGCGTTTTCTCGAACTGTATGTTCCGTTTATTTCTCTCGTTTACTATTTTTCGATCACTGCCCCCCGACCCCCACCAACCACCCTAAAACCTTCGCCTCATGTATACCTGCCTGTATTCTCGATTCAGTTTGTCGTTCCTCGGTTTTGTTCGCCAGTGTTTGATCATACCTCGCTTGTTCGACTGGTCGCCTCCTCCGATATGATTTCTCTTTTTAAATGCTCTCACTCTATCTCTCTCTCTCTCTCTCTCTCTCTCTCTCTCTCTCTCTCTCTCTACTTCTCTCTCTCTCTCTCTCTACTTCTCTCTCTCTCTCTCTCTTCTACCCCTTTGTCTTTGTTTGACTCTGTCGCTCTCTCTCTCTCTCTCTCTTTCTTCCTGTACGTACCTGTCTATCTGTGTATCTGTTTCTATGGTTCGCGGACCCTCTGGCTCCGACCAGTTCCAGCAAACCGAAACTAACGACGTCAAACGATCCTCCTTTATAGTTTCCGTGCCGATTGTTACAAAAGATCTACCGAATCTCTATATTTTTATATTCGCTTGACAAACCACTCTGTTCATAACTTCTGCGTGTTCAAACACTCCGAAACAATATTTCCATGGCAAGTTCGAAATTTCTGTAAATAAATACTTTCCGAAGAATTTAGATAGTTTCGCGTTTAATAGGATTGTGGTATAGAAGTTTGGATCGGTTTGACATGGTTCGAAGCTGGAGTTTGCCGGCGAGCGAAAGGGTCCGTTCACACCAACATTCAAAGAAACTACAATCGTACGAATTGTCTCTGTGTTATCTGTGATATGTCGTCGGTATGTTGTCATCCCCGCCGTCTCCCACCATTCTGTTTCTGTTTGTGTTATGTACTGTCTTCGTGTCCCTGTTAGCGCCACGTTTAGCTACCAACCACAAAACTGTGTCCCGTTAAACGGCAATAGTATGTTTGAGAATCGTGTACTTTATACAATTCGAACTCTATATATATATATATATCTTTATATATATACATCTATCTCTCTCTATATATACATTACCTGGTCTTGTGTTGTTTTGTGTTGCCAGGCTTGCACTTTTATGTACGTTTACCAGAACCCTTTGTCTCGAGTTTGTCTCTAGCGAATACGTTTTTGACACCCCTACCACATTAACCCTAGCATTCACACAGAAAACGCTGACTTATTAATTGATCGCGCCTTGCGTCCAAGACTATATTATTGCGTGTTCCGTGCCACTATATGATATGATATATATACATACATATACTTTTCTTTTTCTTCGATTGTTCCTTTCCGTCGTTTACGAGAGATCGATCTCATTACTCGTACACACGCTCACACACACGTACACGCCTACACACGCACGAACACGATCGTCGATCGACGATAGGAACGAACACTGTCTACGAGAAAGTTACCAAAAAAAAGAGTGTACTCGTCAAAAAAAAAAACCAAAAAGAGACACACACGGCCACGTGTAAACGACAAAACCATAGAAAACCAAAAGTAAAAAAAAACTGTGTAAACGGAACGAGATCGAGCCACACGTCGATTGCTTTTTGTGTTCGGAAAACCGACGACGACGACGACGGATCGGCGAGTGTTGCTATTTCAATCGGGGGATAGAAACGAGAAAAAAAAAGAAAACGAAAACCAAAAAAAAAAACGAAAAAAAGGACCCGATCGACCATTCCCTCCTTGTCCCTTGTCTACGTCTGTTTATCACCTGTCTTACAATGTGCCAACAACCCCGTACACCAAAGCCCTGTGTCTGTCTTGAACCGATCCGTGCTAACATCTCTAACCCACCGAGAATAATAATTATCTTAACGAAAAAAAAAAAACGAAAAAAAACTAACAAACGAGAAAGATCAGAAACATAAATGAAAAGTCGAAACAAGAATGAAAAGAGAAATGAAGAGAAAAGTAACGAAACGGAGAAAGAAAGTAAAAGAGAATCCTCTTCGCGCGTATAAGAAAACAACCAAAAAGAAAAGAAAAAAACAAAAAGATACAAACGAACGCGTTCGATCGCGAACGCGCGCGCGCGCGCGTCTCTCGCGACAAAAACCGGAAGCCATCATGCTCGCGCTGCGTTCCCGCCCGAACTATGCTATAGATATCCCGGATCAGAGTAATCTCCGCGCATAATCCAAACGGGAATAGTAGTCGAACGGTAAATAAGAGGAGAAGGAAACGGAACGGAACAGAGAAATTGAAAGCAAAGAAGATAACACGGAGGGCGGAGAGAAGGGGGAGAGAGAGAGAGACGGAAAAGACGAGGTCGAAGAGAAAAACGTGAGAGACGGTGTTCGCGCGCGGTTTCTCTCTCTTTGCCGGGACACCGTGTCCGTTCTCTTTTTAGTTTCTTCAATTTCCATCGTTCGACAAGAAACTCTCGAGTCCGAGTTTTCCAACAGGACAAAGCTTCCCGCCGATTCTCCGTGGCTTCAGAAAAAAAAAAAAATGTTTTCTGCTCGCGCGATCACACGGTTAATTAAAACGACAACGAGGAAAGCTTCGTTCGTATCGAAAACAGAGCTCGACATTTTCGCGAACGGGATGCACTGGTGTTTCTCGATGAGAAGGTACTGTGATTATTTGCCCGAGACGGAAAACAACGGGTAGACTGTTCGCAGGATCATGTGTTTTTGATCTTCTTAGTTGTATCGCGGATTAATTGAAAGAAGCCAATTAGATTCTTCGGAAAAACGTTGCTCGAACTTTCTTCTTTGCTGGCGGCTCCGCGCCCGGAATCCGTAATTGCAGTACTTTCTCAAAGCCCGATTTCAGACGAGCGGAGTTTCAGCGTTTCGCCGGAATATGGAACGTGTATCCTGAAATGTATCCGGACGCGAATAGAAGAAGCGGCATGGACAAACCGTGTGCATACAAGTTTTTTATGCATGCGCTCATTCGGAAATATGTAAAAAACGGTCTTTCAGTCGGTCCGCGTACTGTGGATCCGCCGGGGATAGATGAGAATGCTTTCAAAAGTCAGACTCCGCACAAACGAACCCTGTTCTTTTTTTTTGCACATTTTTTTTATTATCCCCGAGGCGAATCGGCGATCATTGGGCTTTCATTTATTAATTCCGAGATTAATTTGAAGCCGCTCGTCTGAAACGGAGTTTAAGGGATACACACCGTTCAAGGTTTCTCGGTGTCCATCGCGCCAACATAAATGATCTCGCCTGTGTCCGGGACCGTTCGATCGATAAACGCATCCGTTCAACTATTTTTCCGTTCTTCATTCTTTCGATTGGTTCACTTCTTGCGTTACCTTCTTTCGTTTTTTGGAAACCATTCAGATACTTATGGTTTTGGACTTATACCAGTAGTGACGACTGTGCCTGCCACCTTGCTGTGCTCGTACTTGGAGGATCAGCACCCCGCCATGTTGTTTGATCCCCAAGTCACCAAATCGTTAGATCGGTGGCACGAGCACCAGGAAAGTCCCTTCTTACAGGGACTTACAGAGCACCGTATTATATCGTCTGTCTTGCGTTTTCATGGGGGAAACGTGCGATCCTCCAAGAACGAATCATGACACCCCATACGCATCCCTTAGGGACCGATTAATATATATATATTTACATAACGAACGCATCTATGCAGCCTGTTAGACCGTTCTGTATTTTTTACTATCTTCGTTATGGGGGTTGTTAGCGGAATCTGGTGAAATTTATGGGCCAATTATGTGATAAAGTAACATGAATGATAGCAACGCTTTATTGGCAAACTATAAGGTCATGGGAACAGAGAGAGGGATTTAAGAAAGCAACATAAGGTAAAAATATAGACTAAAACGTAGTAAAGAGAATATTACTATTTTTTCTAAGAGCAAATTATAGTGTAATAAGTAGAATAATACGCGAAGATGGTGGGTTTAGAAAAGCAATTAGTATCATTGTTAAATAACATCATTCAGAATATAATATAGATATTTTAAAGTAATATAAATATTTAGAATGTTCCAAATTGTATTTTTTCGGATTGTTGGAAAAGTTTTAAACATTTCGAGCCCATTTTAATAAAACTTTACAAACATTCTGCGCCAAAAAATAATTTTACTTCCCACACATGACAGGGGAAGATCGTCCACCATCAACATTTAGATAGAACATATTTATTTACAACAATTTGATTAATCCAATACATCGTTTTTCTTTGATAAATGTGCGTCCGATGTGTAAAGATTTTAAATTTCGCGCCACCACCCTCCGCACTGCTCTGAAGTAAGCTACAGGTCAGGTCAGAGAGGTCATTCACCTCCCGCGCGGGCTGTTTAAACTGCCAAATCGACCCTGCAAGTGAATATTCCCTTTCTCTCGATACATGTTTTATATTTTAATCGCTAGATACCATCTCTAATAGATTGAAATGAAAAATGACCTTGTAAATTTATTCTTGCTTGCATTTAGCACAGTGGTCAAGGGCACCGTAACAAGCTGCGTACGCATGCGCGCGACACACCGCATATTTTATATATTCTTCTTATTATTCTTATTATTATTATTATCTACCTACCTATATCGATCTCATTATATTCAGCACAAAACACAGATCGCTTAAATAATATTCAGCTTAAACATACTCCAACTTTATATATCGCAGATAATCCAGCCCTCAGATTTATTATTACTTAACCACATATATTTTTCATTACGCCTATTACGTATCTTACTACATGATATATATGCATGCGTTCTACTTCTCACCGAAAGTAACCAATGAACAAACATGAAAGAAAAAAAGATTTTCACCCTTGCCCGCAGCCCCCCTTTCGCCCGCCCGCCCCCCCCTATTTGATTTACCTGCCTAACGAGACGATCGTTCTACTTCTTTTTTTTTCTTTGTTTGTTTGCCGAATGATCTATTTCTACTGTTTTTTGATTACCCCCGCCCCAAAATGCCCGCCCGAACTTTTTTGAGAAAAACACAGTGCTCGAACACGAAGTACGTTTTGTGAATAGTTCTACTACCCCGCAGACATGAGACCCGAAGCACAAGCATATATAAAAGCACAAAGACAACCGAAAAAAAAAAATAAAACAAGAAAATGCAAAGACAAAAAAAAAACAGAGAAAGATGAAAGAAAAGAATAAAGAGCAGAATAAAAAAAGAAAAAAAAAGAAAAGAAAAAGAACGAGACAAAAATGAATGACTAGAAAAAAAGCAAACAGAAAGAAAAGAAAAGCAAAAGAAAAACGCACGCACATGTTCCCGCTTCGTTGCCGATACGCGAGCATCTCTGCCTCCCCGCGTAAATATACTGGGTTGAACGACATCGCTTGATTCTTGAATATCTGATTTCGATGATGCGACAAAAAATTTTTAAAGTTTTTCTGAAGCGTTCTGTAAGATAACGAGGTCATTGGTGAATTGAAATGGCAATTGCGGTCATGCGAAGGTCGCGTGATTTCAAATCAGGTGACGTTCTTTTAAAATTGTTCTTATCGCCAGAAACAAGCGTTACAATAATAAGTGAAATATTCAAGGTGATCGGGGGATGTTGTTCACCCCGTCGAAGTATAGTAGAACAGAAAACCGGCGAGATAACGCTGAATGGCGGAGACTCGCGTGTGTTTCCCATTGTTCCGTTTGTAAAATCAATTTGTATCGCTTCCCGATTCGAGCGGAGGCATTAGCTCTCGCGAGCCGACGGGGAACGCCGGCTCCGAATGGAGTTGCGGATCGTATTGGCAGCGAAGTGAGAATATTGGATCGCATTGAACCGTTGACCGCGGAAGCTGATTTGACAGACAGAATCGATTGTTCGCGCTCTAGCCGTCTGCCCTTAGGATACAACCGCGCCGCGAGAGATAGAGAGCTGAAACGAGAGAGATACAGTGAGATAGATAGAGAGAGAGAGAGAGAGTAAAGACCGCTCGTTAAATTGATTCGATCTCTACCCGGAAGCCTCCACCAAGATGCAGCTCGACGCATTGACCGCCGTAACAATATTTAAAAATAACCGTTCTGACACTGGTCCGACCAGGGTTCCCATTCCAGCGATAATTTTGTTTTTTGATCAGTTTGGGGGTTGTTTTTCAAGTATTAATCGGCGCACTGTGGTTCGTTGAAGCGTTTTTGTAAAGGGCTTTATTTTAAAGATACATCTTTTGGGTGGATTATGAAATATATGTAAAAGTTGTTAACAGTTGCATTAAAAGTAAGACGGATAAATAGAAATTAAATTTAACGCACCTGGGTTAGGCTTTATTGTTAGTTATGGAACTCTGTTGTAAAGAATGTTGTACTGTTCTTCGTGTGACCCAGCTGTCAACCCTTAACTAGCAGGTTGTCTTTATCTTTCTTTTCGCAAGAACCGCGGCGGTCGATGTGTTACTGGCAGCGTTAATTGGGCGGTTTCAACTAGTCCGTGAATTTTTATGAAAAATTGTTGTGCGAATCAGCTTTCCGCGGCGCAATGGATCAACGATACGATCCGACTTCCGGAGGCATGGATATATTTTTGATTTGTAACAGTCGAGTGGCGGTGATGCGAGGACAAGTTGTAACCGAACAAGGAATCGGAATAGTAGGCATCCGGGTGTCCGTGGACAGGGACGCCCGCTTCGGATTCACGTTGACCAGAGCTGATGGATGGTAAGTGCTATCTTTACTATATTTTTATACAAATAATTTAACACGTTCACCGCCGAAGCAGCATCCTTAAAAGTTTCACACAGTTAGCGTAATTTCATTAGCGAGATCGAGTCTGCAAAGTTCAAATTGACGATAACAATTAATTTTTAAAAGTAGATGAAGAATGTGGACGACACGGCAGTTAATATGTTAAAAAACTAGAATATTTCTAAAACGATTCAATTAATCTAAGTCGATAGAAATAGTATACGTATATAGAAATCATACGTTTCAATGAGAACTAGATATTTATACTTTATCCTGTATTTCAAGATTTCCCCCAAAAGCGCAAACTGAATCACTGTAAAATCTAAGCTTAAAGCAGTCTATTTTAATCCATCCGGTGGTTCTGATATTAATCCAGCCGTCAACGTGTTTTACAACACGGAAGCGTTACCAGGTGCAAAACATCAGAGAAAGTGAAGCAAATTTAGGATTCAGCCGGCAATTCAGAATACCGGAGTGTCTAATATACTATTAATATTATCTAATTTGCGACATCCCAAATAGTACGGGCGAATGGCCTGTTAACCAGTGATATCTGTAGACGAACCGTAATTCAGACATTTCCTATTTAATCTGCAAAATGAGGAAACGTCAATTTATAAAAGTTCCTCGGTTAGTGTTCAATCGTCGCAGTCTTGGTTAAAATATGTCAAAGTTTATATAATAATTTATCAGCGTTACCATGATATTATACGCGGTTTCACTTGATCCAACTCTCTGACGTAATTTTCTATTCATCTCGAGCGACCTGGTATTCCAAACGTGCCGCGTATTCTCTAATTGCTGAACTAAATTCATTGAATTAGAATGTTTGTCGCCTCTTGCGACGTGAATACAGTGTGCTTAAATTATCGGTGCTAAGGCGAGCATAGTATTTACCTCTAAAAGAAAGATGCTTGAAGCTCGATGACGCGACTTTCGTTCATTTAAGCGCTCAACTAGATGAGCCTCTTCATTGAGACCGGGTCGTCCTCAAAGGTACCATTTCCGTAGTTTCAATTCATCGCGAACCTGAGGTGATGTAGCTTATATTATGCTCTAATCAAGAGATAAGTGACAAGATGCCTGTTAGGAGTGCCGTAGACATCAAGGCACGCATTCAATACTCGTACACGCTATTAATTCAAGAACACCGACAAAGACACGGTGTTTCCATCAAAGGAATAGTCAATCTCGAACAATATTGTTTTCTAATGCACCATGCATTTACGTTCGTATACCAGAATGGCAGAACTACTCGATTCTTGGTTAAATTATACAAATTCTCAGCAAAATCAAAGCTAATATTTGTATATCGAACACATACTGTTAATTTCGACAGAATTCGTTGAGTCGAATGTTTGCCAAATTAATTTGATATATTATTTACTCGCAAGATTTGAATTCGAGTATTGATAGTTCGAGTTGATGTTTGTGTTATTATAATAAATTCATGCAGTTATTTTAGAACGCTGGAACCCCAATTTCAAAATTGTCCTATAATTTATACAAAGGATCACTTGCAAATTCAAATTGGCAACCCAGTTGGTCAGAAATCGATTCCTCGCAAAATCTGTTTTAATAAAAATTCAACGCGATCAAAAAGAACAGTATACTATACCTCATGAAATTTTTGATTGAAAACAAACAATTTTGAAAAATAATTAAAAAAGTCAAGCTTTGCAGAAATATACAATTTTATATACGTCACTTACATGACACAAGGAGTTATTCACGTTTTCCTGATTATTGCACGCGGTCCTTTGAATTGTATAAAAACATTCTGCATTGTTTAAAGAGCCACATTTTACAAGGTGCTTGAAAACTTTACAATTTATGGCACACATCGCTCCATACTCGCAATAAAGCTCACGAAAGCACCATCAGCGATGACCAGATGAATCGTTATCTCCAACGGTCCTCATCCTCCCATCTCACAATGCAGCCAGAACAAATAACCACGGTAAAACGCAATGTATCTCAACTTCGGAACAACGGGTGCATCGAGTGGCGAGGCGAGGCAAATCATTGATTAAAATTTCGCCCCATTGAATAGAGTTTCCATGTTTTATTCGCCGAAATCGGGGAACAAAGAGCTCTCGAGCCTATTAAGGCCCTTACACATGGTAGGCACACGGTGCGATGCATGCATCAACACTTAGGTTTCGTGAATCCTGCATCGGTTCCAGTTTGCCTCCATATTACCGATTCTTCTCGGGCCGTCATGCGACACCAACGTGGAAAAACGTCCCAATACGCTCATTCTCCTATCTCGGTATACCGCAATCGATAGTAGGACGTGTGTTAATTACAAAAAATAAGAAATTAGAGGCTGGGAAGGTTGGAAAGAAGTCTGTATTGGCTGCTGGTCATTTTTATTTGATTTTTTTAGGAAGTTTTATGTTTGTTACTCTATGAATTCTGTTTATCGTATAAATGTTAATTCAAACTTAAAGACAGTCAAATTAATCTTGATCCAATCGGTAGGACCGCTTTTAAGCTTTTAAAGAACCAGCTCCATTTTAGAGTTAGAGGGTGTATCGATGCATCGCATGTTTCAACGCGGACAGGAGCGAGTGCATTCTGCACCGAGACGTTGCTTCCGAGGAAAAGCGAGGACACTTGTGATCCTTTCCGGTCGCGGATGATGCTCGCGAGTTTCCCGTTGGCGGAACCGTATGCGTGACATTAGTATTTGCGCACGATGATGGACGGGAAGCGTGCACGCCAGCTTGGACGTTCTTCGTAATAGGATCAAGGCTGCATTGTAATGAAGGGAGGAGAGGGGTGGTAGGGGGTGGGTGGGTGTAAAGGGGGATGGAAACGCCGTAGAACACCTATATATCGAACAGGTATATAGTAATCCCGGCGAGGATAATCCTGAAACACGGAGCCGGAGGAGTTGGCCCGGCAAACCACATCAAAGCCCCAGCTAATGATGTCGAAAGCTTCCTAATTACTCCGTGCAAACCTGCGTGATTAGTCCGACCTCCGTTTCTCCCTCTCTCACTCGAAGCCGACCATACCTACCCCCCTCTCCTTTCCAGTACCATTCACTCTCCCGATAGCTGTCGAAATTTTACCATAATACAGTGAAACTGCGAATGCGAGATTGCATCGCGACGAAATCCCCGGCGAACCTGTCAGAACGACATAATCCGAAGCCTGGACCCGGGCTCCGAACCGTTCCCATTCACCTTTAATGAATACCAGGGCCAGGCGCTGATAGATTACCGGTTATTATCGCCGATAAGTATAGTATATGTGTCAGGTTTCGGGACGCTTGGTTGCGAGTATGGCGAAACTTGGGACACCCTTTTTGGAATTGGCTTGGGGACCAAGTTCTGTGATTCCACTTTCGGTCTCGATGGTTTTAGACTGGCCTTTGGGATGGGAAACTTCTATTGCAACGTTGATGCGCGTAGGTTCAATTTATTTTGTGGTAACGTCTACCCTTCTCTGGTTTTTGAACTTCGAAATTGCCTTTGTTCGAATATATACGATTTTGATTGGAGGTGACGGTGTATAGGCGATGTGTAGCGTTGCCTGGTATTGTTCAGGTAATTTTAATATCTTCGAAAGAAAAACGTACTTTTGCTTTAGATGAACTTGAAACGAGGATAGATTTGAAAAATTAATTTGAGCGAATTCTTCGCCACGAATGCTGCCAAGAAAAAGTTAATCTATTATGAAAGTGTCCGAGCATCAATGCGGACCATTGTGTATTAAAAACGAGAAATAATCGTAACCGTCCAATAAAATCGCAGCTCCGGGAGCGACACGTTTTCCATCAACGGTGCCCGAAACAATCGAATTCGATAAGCATATTTCGGTTATCGAAAACTGGCCGGTTCGAATTGGTCACGGTCGAGCCGGACCGGCTGGTATCCTTTATCGATCGCCGGTTGGCCCCGCGACGTAATACCGGAAGCAGTGTATAGTTTGAAATGCATTTACCTACTTCGATCAGGTTTGACGTGCTGGTCAACGGCGGCGGACGCTCTTCTGTCACAGCCCCTTCAAACATGAACTTGACTAGAATAGACACGAAAAGTGTTACACAATCAGGAGAGCGATAAAGAGATGGGGGGAAATGTGAATGGGTCCAAAAAGATTTCTGTCTTACCTTTCCAAACGTAGCGCCAGTGCACGATTAAGATTCTTCTGATTAAAACGAGTTCAAACACGACATAAATCGGACTAGTTTTATAAACTTAATATAAACAACAAAATTAAAAACATAAATAAGATTGCATTGTACGAAGTCTATAAAAGTAGATCGATTTACGTCATGTTTGGGCTCGTTTTAATCGGAAGAATCTCAACGATCCTCCGGTTACGTGTTTAGAAATGCAAGACAAAAATTACTGTGCACGTTTAGTTTTCACGGCATCCATTTGAATCATATATCAATTCTTGTACCTTGTCGAGCTGTGCTCGCGTCAATTCCTGGAAGAGTAGCGCTACCCTGTAACGCAAGAATTCGACTTCCGCATGCCAATCCTTGTAAATTTAAGCAGGGACTACTGTATTTGAAATGCATTTACCTACTTCGATCAGGTTTGACGTGCTGGTCAACGGCGGCGGTGCAGTGACGCTTCAGTTCCAGCGCAGCCCCTTCAAACCCCTTACGAGGACCGTGTTCGTGCCGTGGAATCAAATAGTGGTTCTGCCTCCTGTGGTGATGACCCTTAACATGGACGGCCAGTCTCATAAATCGAACCAACCCCCGAGCCCAGCTGTCGGTAAGTATTAACCCCCATATTATGTTTCCGTTTCCTTTTCTCTTTTCGTATTTCGTTCACGTTATATCGCGGCTCCCCGTTATCGCCACCCTGTTAACGAGACGAATAAATGGCTCAAAAGCTTTCGATATTTCGAAGATACATGCATTAAACATGACTCTATATGCTATATGTATTTATATATATATATATATATTTTCGTTCGTTATGGTTTTATTCATTACGTTCCTCGGTTCCGTTGAGTTTGTTCATTGAGTTTGCTAATGTATGCTCATAATCAGTGGATCATCCGATACAGGACCAATCCGTGACATTGCTGAACGTGTGTGCCGTCTTTGTTCCGTCCTTAAGTGTTTTATGTTTTTAAGTTCCTTACCATTTATGGCGTACAATATAATAGGCTTCCCAGGGATCTCCATGGGACTATTTAGCGAGCACGGACCGTGCCTGGAGCACGACCACGAGCTCCTCAGGCCAATCATTGTCAGCACATGGATGCCCGAGAAGGTTGGAGGACTGCCTGGCAAGAGCTTGGTGTTCGCGGAAAGTCAGGTAAACTGCACTGATCCATATCGTTTGTCGTAGACCTTTTTTTGTACTTGAGATCATGATACACAGGCTATTTCAAAACGCTAGTTCGATCGTTGTAAAACAATCTTTAAAATGAGAGAGATGTCCAAGCGAACCGATTAAGATGAAGAGGCCAAAATGAAAGTTCAAATTCCCAAAACACTTGATGTCTCTTAAACCGTACCAACAACCTACAAAGAAACCTCACAACCATTTCCGAAAAAGGACCCAAAAGAAGAGAGCCATAAAATCCACCCGCATCCCCGAAAGTCCTGCAAATTCGTCTCGCACGAGCATCCGTATTTCACCATCCCAGCCCCACTAGACCCAGCCCATCAAACTGCAATCTGTTATTTGTCCCGGTTGCCAAAGCGCATGCAAGATCATCCGGTGCATAACAGCGGACACTTTGTAGCAGCTTTCCTCGCTCTCAGTCGGCATCTGTGCAGCTGCGGAAGCTGTTCCCGAGCTGATTTAAAATTCAAATTGCGTCCGGCGGTGGCCGTAAACAAGATTTTCGAGTGACCGGGGTCGGTTCTTGCAGATCGTGCAGGAGAGCATCGCGATCCCAGGCTCGAACCTGCACTTGATGTATCAGAGCAACCAGGCGGCCGGCTACCTGTCCACTGTGAGGATGCAGTTGACCGGCCCGTTCATCCCGAAGTCGCTGACGCACGTGCACGTGCACGTTGAGATCGAGGGATCCTTGCACACAAAGACGTACGAGGCAGACCCGAATCTGACGCACACCTTCGCCTGGAACAAGAGGAACGTTTACAAGCAGAAGGTTTACGGAGTTGCACAGGCCAGGATCTCCATCGGCTACCAGCACTCCACTTGTCTCTCCGTCATCTGGGAGACACAGACAGCCAGCATGCAAGGATTCGACGTTGACATCTCGGACATAGGTGGATGGGGACTCGACATACATCATCATTACAATTTCCATGAAGGCATCCTGCAGAAAGGCGATGGGACTACGCTGCACTTCAAGCAGTACCCTAGGACTGTGAAGGTCGTCATGGGCACTGGGCTGCAGAGGAACCTTGTTTGCCAAGACTGCAATGGACTGGCTAAGGACGCCAGGCTGCTGACGCCTGTGGCTCTTACCAGCGGACCCGATGGAAGTATCTACGTTGGGGATTTCAATCTTGTCAGGAGGATCACGCCCGAGGGAAATGTCTACACCGTGCTGATATTGAGGTGAGTCGCGGTTGCAGGTTTGGAAAAGTGGATGAACGTATTATGGATTTGCAAAATTTTATTTTACAGCGCGACACAGGTGGCGTATCAGTACTACCTCTGCGTCTCTCCAGCTGATGGACACCTGTACATCAGCGATCCTGAGAAACATCAAATATTGAAGGCGTTGACATTGGAAGTTGTACAGAATCCTAGCATTAACATCGAGCCAGTCGTTGGCAGCGGTGAAAGATGCATCCCTGGCGACGAGAGTCATTGCGGGGACGAGGGTGCGGCTATCCGTGCAAAGTTGGCTCATCCGAAAGGTAACTCTACAGAGAATCTCAATAATCGTCCACACAGAATAAAAGTGTCCAAGAACATATTCGAAGTGATCTAGTGACACCATTGCTGACACTACACCCCGTATCAACCCTCGAATCGCCACTCAATAAACGTACCCTATTTCAGGAATCGCGATAGCAGCGGATAAGACGATGTACATCGCTGACGGGAGGAATATACGAGCGGTGGATCCCAAAGGCATCATCCACACCCTGGTGGGTCACCACGGACACCATAACCACTGGTCCCCAGCGCCATGCGTGGGTGCAATACCCGCTCACCAGGCTCAGCTTCAATGGCCGACAGGATTGACCCTAAGCCCGCTGGACGGTTCCCTGCACTTTATCGACGACAGGTTAGTCCTCAAGCTTACCAGCGACTTAAAAGTCCGTGTGGTGGCGGGGACGCCTCTGCACTGCGCCAGCAACGGAAACGGGAACGACGGGGATGCGCCCAAGGTGAATGTAACGAGCATCGCCAACCCGAAGAAGCCGGATGAAGTCCTGGGCTCGGTTCTAGCAGTTGGTTTCAGCCCAACCGGTGAACTGTACATAGCAGAGAGCGATTCTCACAGAGTGAACACTATCAGAGTGGTGGACAGCTCTGGGAAGATGTCCCATTTCGCTGGTCAGCAACAGGAGCGTCTGAGAGGACAATGCGAGTGCAATAATACAACTCCTAGCACCAAGGATCTGGAAAGTTGTTCTTGTACCGATGACACCAGCAGCACAGAGACTCTATTATCATCTAATGCTAAGTTCACAGCTATATCTGCTATCGCTATCTCTCCCGATGGTGTTCTTCACGTGGCAGACCAAGGCAGCTTGCATATCCTAGCTCTTCAGCCTTATTTGCCTAATCACGATGAGAGCGGAGAGTTCCACATACCATTCCCACCAACGAACGAGATCTACGTGTTCAATCGATACGGTCAACACATCTCCACTAAAGATTTAACGTCTGGAAAGACGCGATACTCATTTTTGTACAGCAAGAACACCAGCTTGGGGAAACTGTCTACTGTGAACGACAGCGCCCGTAATAAGATCCAGTTCCTCAGGGATTATAACAGTGTTGTTTATTCCATCGAGAATACTCAAGATCATAAGTCTGGGCTGAAGATCTCGGCTGTTGGGTTCCTGGAGAAGCTTACCGAGAGGGAAAGGTCGGAGATCGTTCTGGGATATGATGGGTCTACTGGTTTGCTGACCAGTCGATCAGGAGTAAGTGTTCAGTATATCGAAGTGTTTTGTGGGTTTCGAATGCGTTGTACATTGTTGTTTCATTTTTTACAGGGCGGAGATACGTATATTTACAATTATGATGGTTTGGGACGTGTTACGGATGTGATTCTGCCTACTGGAGAGAAGCTGAAGCTGTCTTCGGACTTGTCCGGCGATGAAGGTCTGGCTGTGAAGGTGTCTGCTCCTCTGCGGGCACTGTCAAAGGGCGACAAACAGAGAGCTGTGGAATTTATGATGAAGAATGAGAGGTCCAAGGAGTTGACCATCACCGATGGTACGATCAACATTATTAACTTTCTGCTTTTCGTTCAATTTCAAAACTACACGTTAATGTACAATTCTGATATTCCAGGTGCCAAGGTGAAGAAGGCCATCGCGTTCACCAACAGCAGCCTGGAGGTTCTGCTCCCAGGTGGTGGCAGAGTCCTCAGCGCCCCAACAACGAAGCATCCCCTATTGGAAGCCGCACTGCCAGTAGAAGCCGAGATGCTACCAATGTGGAGCTACCAGTTGATGTCTCTAGGAGAGCTAACGAACACCATGACGACGACATACAATTTAGTCGGCGACGTCAGCCACTTCCAACAAACTCTGAACAGAGAGATCTGGGTGAACGACACTAGAGTGATAGGCGTCGAATTCGAGCAAGCTTTCAGTCGCGAGACGTTCTACGACAAGACTAGAAACCCTCTACTAACAGTCACCTTTGACCCAGCTGGACTACCTTTGACCTGGCAGCCTCACGAACAAGGGTACAACCTGACGATAACTTATGACAGGTTTAATCGTATAGAAAGCTGGAAATGGGGAGCTTCCGATGAATCCTACGGTTACGATCGACATGGCCAGCTAGCCGAGGTGACCAACAGCCAGGACGGCACTAAACACTATGTTTACAACAGCCTGAACATTCTCTCTAACATCACTCTAGCCAGCGACAGACATTTCTCTCTGGAGTACGATGACGATGGTGGTCTTCGTCACATCATTCTTCCGTCAGGAACAAAGCATTCGTTCTCTTGCCAGGCTTCTCTCGGCTTTCTCAGAGTGACGTACACTCCTCCAGGCAGCACCAGAGCCTATCTTCAACATTATAGTCATGACGGCAATCTATTGCAGACTGTGTTCCCTGGGGACGGTGCTAGAATCGTCTACAGGTATCATACTTCGGGCCAGCTTGCTGAAGTGGTGCACGGGGATGGGAAGAGCGAGATGAGGTACACAGAGAGTGGTCTTCCCTCGGAAGTGATCCACTCTGAGAAGGACGTAGAGTACAAATGGGACTACCAATATAGCGCTGGCTTGTTAGTTGAAGAACGTATTGACTTCGGAGCGAAGACTGGTCTCAGCAACGCCAAGTTTACCTTCGACTATGACTCTAACTTCAGGCTGATTAATGTCCAAGGCAGAATAGGGGGTCAGACGCTCCCAACTCACACCATGGCCTACAGTCCTAGGACTGGCATGTTGGAGCAGATAGGTCAGTTCAAGGTTACCAGGCCGCAGACCAACGAAACCACGGTATTCGATGGAACCGCGTTGTTCTCTCGAATCACCGACGAGAGGTATTTGGAAACGCAAGTGACCTTGACCATCCATCAGCTGGAAGTCTTCAGGATGGAGTTCACTCATGATTCTCGAGGTCGCATCAATCAGACCAGGACGTACACTCGCAACGTTGCTGTGAATACTTACACTAATGTTAAGAATTATACTTGGGATTGCGATGGTCAATTAACTGGCGTAGAAGCTCAGGAACCATGGGGATTCAAGTATGATGCTAATGGTAACATGTTGTCCTTGACGTACAGAGGAAACACGATACCAATGGAATATAATAGCATGGATAGAATAGTTAAATTCGGAGAAGGTCTCTATAAGTATGACAATAGAGGATTGGTGGTGCAAAATGCCAGAGAAGAAAGGTTCAATTACAATGCTAAAGGTCTTTTAGTTCGCGCTACTAAACGCGGACGATTCGATGTTAGATATTACTACGATCATATGGATCGTCTAGCTACCAGGAAAGACAATTACGGCAACGTTACTCAATTTTTCTATAACAATCAGAAACGTCCTCACGAAGTCAGCCAGATTTATAGTCCACGAGATGGAAAATTGATGTCCTTGGTGTACGATGACAGGGGACATCTAATATACGCACAAGTCTACAGGCACAAGTATTACATCGCCACCGATCAGTGTGGCACACCCATCATGATCTTCAGCCAGTATGGAGAGGGCATCAGGGAGATCATGAGGTCACCCTACGGACATATCGTTTACGACTCCAACCCCTATTTGTATCTACCTGTCGATTTCTGTGGAGGATTATTGGACAAGGTGAGACGGTGATTGATACAAAGCTGGTTTCATAGTCGCCTCGGTCTGGGTTTAGATCCAGACCTCAGTTTCGACCATCAGCTTCTTGCATCGGTCTCAGCTTTCAGAAAATTGCTACTTTCGTGTACAGTGACTTCGGTCTATCAGATTCTTAAAAATATTATACCGTCAACATCTGGTTCGCGGTACTGTTAAAAACGAATATACTAGGTTGCGCAACAAAAAGACAGGTTCCGAAGCAGACGGTTGTCATATTTGAGAATTGCGAAGTTCCTAACAGTATTTGGTTTCCAGGTGACGTCTCTGGTGCACATGCCAAACGGCAAAGTCTACGACCCATTGATCGGCCAGTGGATGTCTCCACTCTGGGAGAACGTGCTGGACAGGGTGGACACGCCGACTCACCTGCACTTGTATAGGTTCAACGGGAACGATCCTATTGACGTCAGGCACACAGACAGACCAAACCAACCCACAGGTAAGGCGAGCGTATCTTCGGCGATCAATTGCTTTGTGCAAGATTAATGGCTTGCATAGCTCTGCGTCAATATTGATGCGCTAGGAGGACGGCCAGCTTCTGAAACCAAATAGCACATCCGTACGAACCGATAGATCTCCTCCTTGATTTAGCGTCCCCAATATCAGTCCACGAGACACAGCGACAAACTGCTAAATACATCTTGCAGATCACATATCATGGCTGAAGCACCTGGGCTACGACCTGAAGAGCCTGGCGCCTCAACTGTTCCCCGAAGAGCTGCCGGACAGCCTGGTTCCTCCAGCGTTGGGTCCAGGAACATCAATCTTCGGGAAGAAAAAGCGAACGAGAAATATGGGCGTTCAATCAGGTTTCCTGGCTCACATCGCGCAGAGGCATTCCGGAGATGCAGTGAGTCTCTCGGCTCCGCCGCGTTCGGCCTTGAAGAAGGACACCAGCGACCTGATCCCGAGTCGTTTGGGAGCTGCTTCTGATCCTCCGTTTGGCAAAGGGATCCTGGTGTCGAGGACAGTGGACGGCCAGGCCGTGGTGTCCAGTGTTCCAACAGCGAACGCCATTTACGGAGACGTGTTCACGTCGGTGTTTAACCGGTCGTACTTCCTGCCGTTCACGTTCGTGGTGCACAGTGCTCAGCAGGACGCGTTCTACTTTGTCAAGGAAGAAACCTGGCGGGCGATCGAAGACAGGGGCCAGCTGAAGCGGCTAGGCGGCCAGGTGAACACCACGTTCCACGAAAGCGAGAACGGCAGCGGTAGCAGCTCGCTGATCGACGTGAAGATCCACGGGGACAGCTACGTGGTGAACCTGCGTTACGGCACCACCGCCGAGAAAGAGAAACAAAGACTGCTGCACCACGCGAAGGCCACCGCGATCCGCAAGGCCTGGCACCGGGAGCGCGAAGCTCTCAAAGCCAACACCCCGTCCACCATCGAGTGGATGGTCGCCGAGCAGGATGAGATCCTGAAGTCCGGCTCCGCGTCCAGCTACGAGGGCGAGTACATTCACGACGCGCAGCTGTACCCCGAGCTGGCCGAGGATCCCTACAACATCAGGTTCGTGAAGAAGGCGGTCGACCCGTCCAGCAAGAAACGTCGCAGAAGGAGAGGCGCGCCGACCTGCAAACTCTGGTGGCTGGACAAGCTATGCTAGATCGGCGACCAGGCCCGGTCGCCTAAACGCTAATCACCACACACACAAGTCCTCCTCTCCTGGAGCCCGGGAGAACTGTCCAAAAAAAAAAAAATAAACAAAGCGGAAGCGAAACAGGAATTTTTGTTCGGGGCGCGCGCGCGCTCGCCGAAGAAGAAGAAGAAGAAGAAGCGGGTGGTGGACGATAGAAGAAGAAGATGACGATGAAGAGTCGTGTGCGCGTGTCGGTAACCGCGCGCACTTGAACACTATCAAACAAAGAGAAAAAAAAAGTTTTATACCAAAGTCTATTTGTGTATTTCGAAGATGCCAAAAACATTAACGTTAATACGATTATTATGTACCGTGATAGGGTGTAGTTGTGTAAGGGCGGAGAGTCGCGTGACTCGCGGGTCACCGAAGGTGGTGTGTGCGAACGGGAGAGGGCCGCGAGACGTTCCGGGAACCCGTCTTCGGGGACAATGTTCCTTTGATCAGATCGAATTTAGAGAGAAACGGAGAGGAAAAGAGAAAGAGAGAGAGAGAGAGAAATAGTTGAAGGAGACGCGGTGCGCGGAACGTGATCGTGAAGAACGGTGATGTACACCATCGAGAGGTCGATTCGGCGCGGAGTCGGACGGGTCGGAGACCGGAAGCCAGGCCATTCGTCGTTGAGGGCGAACCGAGTGAGAGAAACTAGTCAATATATAGCTTTACATTGACGTAGAAACATTTTTCCAGTAGGATAAGGTCGAGCCGAGTGTCACGATCGTCGATGTTGCCGTGTGAGAACCGTGTGTACCCTGTCTGTCCGTCTCGTGTGGCCGCGCGATGCTCGAACCGTAGAACGTGCTAGATCTAGAAAGGTCTGAAGAGAAGAAGCAAAGAGAAGAGAAGAGAATAGATGGAGTCGGATCTAGAAGAATGGACGAGGACAGTAGGTGCGGTGGATCGCGAGTGCAAGGGGACACGGACGAATCTCAACAATGAATGGCCCGAGGATCACGGAGATGGATGGAGAAGAGGATCGTTCGGACGCGCTTCGAATTGACGTTATCCCGAATTTAGGCGGAGGTCGAGGACGATGTTAGGGTGTATAATAAAGTGGTGCTTTCGGTGCGACAGTAACGAGCGTGACTAGTTAGAGGACATCACTAAATAGAATGACTAAGGTATTTTTAACTGATGGATGTGTCCTAAATCCTAACCCCTGATTCCCCGTTCAGCGCCAGCGTCCACCACTTCCTCTCCTCACGGAGGACCCGTGCGTCGCTCGCACAAAAAATGGCGGCGGCTGCACCGCGGGGACTTACAAAATGGCCGCTTCCATCCGGAAGAAGCGTTCGAAACCAAAAAAAAAAAAAGAAAATAAACCGGAAGAGAAGCGTTCAGAAAATAAAAACCGGAAGGAAGCGTCGGGCGCGCGCGCCGATGTCCGTCTCCGCGAGCCACGCGAACGCGGACGGACTAATTGTCGGTAAATAATACGTATAAACACAATATCGCAAATATTCGTGCTTGCTGGATATGAATAACGAGCGTTAACTATCGTTTCCTTCACCGAAGTAACTAAGTGTGTGTATCTAAATTAACGCTGATCAGTGCCGGCCGTTTCCGCGGCGCACTGAACGCCATAATTAACGTCTCTACGCGCGTAAGCTATTATTTAGCACCCGCCGAGCCCTATCAAACGCTTGCGATCAACCCTCGCTGCGATGATCGAATGTACAGGGAGATGAAGATGAAGGGGAAAGGTCCCTGAGGAATTTTAGGAAGACGTTTCGGCTTCCGTTTGTTGTCGAACTCGCGGGTTATCTTGGGAATTTAATTGGGTTTGTAGACTATTTTGAGAATGGGTATCTTTCTTGGCCCTTGACTGGGTTGGGATATTTCAGACTATACGAACATGTGTAACGTATCTGAATGTATTTGTTTCAAACTCGGTTCAAACTTTCACGAATTGTCGCGATGTTGTTCGTTTCGGCGCACTTGTTATACTAGACTAGCATTGTTTATGCGTTAGCTAATTTTTCAAAATCTGAAACACCGAATTTTGTAATAAAATTTAGTATCACATTATTTTGTTTTCGTTTTATTGTAATCCTTGAACAAGACAGTGAGGGATCTTATTTAATTTCTGTCTCTCTAAATTTTCCTGCTGGATTTGCATAAGTATTCACTGTCAAGTTCCGTTTCCTAATTATACCAGGTTCAAGCCCTTCTTTTGTATAAATATTGGAAGCTACTCTTCCAGTTAAGGGTCCACGAGTCTCCCATCACTCTAAGTTCGAGATCATATCAAGGTCCGCAAATTCTCACTCGATCAAGCTCCGTTCCTCAGACGGCCACAGTCTACGAAGACTCTAAAAGACTCAAGGTAGCTGCAATCAAAAGCTGCTCGATCTTCAACGGAGTTAGGGTTGATGACAGGTGTGACTAGTCTCCTGACACCCGTCTCCCACCCACACCTTCCCCTCGTTTCCTTCCTTTGGATAATATTCCCTTCGATTGCCACATTCGATACTTTGCGACGGCTTTAGACGGCGCCATTTTAACGGGATTAGATAGCTGGCACCGCGACGACAAGATATATCGCGGCTAGAAATCGATAAAAACAACAAAACCGAAAAAAAATATGATAACACTATACGCTGAGTGTATAAACGTTACGGAAGGAACAAAAAGAGGAAAAAGAGAAAACTATATATACAGAAAAAGAGAAAGAGAAAGCGAGAGTAGGAAAGGAAGAAGAATATGAGAACAGAGTGAGAGAGAAAGAGAGAGATATATAGGAAAAAGCTTCGTGTAATGTATTTTTTACTCGGACTCGAGTGTTTAGAGCTATGTAACAGCAAAACTCTCCAAATTCTGCGGTCCAAGCGAACTCTCCAAACGCCCTGAAGAAATCGGAGACTCAGCTCGTTTCGCGCGTATTTTCCTGTCGAAAAAAAACTGAACCTCTCGCGAACTATACGGGGGATGCCGCGAGATCACTATAACCGCGAGAATCGTCGAACTATTCAGTATCGTGTTAATAATCGGGGGTGGGTTAGTTCTCTCCCCTGGGGAAAAAAAAGAAAACCAACGCTGCCATGATCGCGATAAACCAGCGAGAAGGATGACGCCATCAGAGCTACAGCTTCGATACGTGGACGTCTAAACACTCACACTGCCCAGCCTCCCTTTCTGAAGCCCTCCCCCCCCCCCCCCCTCTTGAAACCACACCTCCTCACCCGTTTCTTCGTATCTGTAACCGTATATCTATGTAATTTACCAACGCGGATCGGTAACGGCGTTCAAAGAATCGACTATTTTTTAAAACGCGATAGGAAGCATCGAGTGTCAAATTATTAAATGTGGGAGAGAGAGAAAAAATGAGAGAGTGAGAGAGAGAAAGTGTTTGCGCGAATGCGTGTACGCGTGTGTGTGCGTGCGAGGGAGAGAGAGAGCCTACGCGGTTCACGGTGGATAATTATATACTCGGAAAATAAAAGGTGTGCAGGGTCGCGAGAAGCTTGTTCTTCGAGTTCTACGTGCTAACCTAGAGAAACGTGAATTCAAACCGTGGGGGGTTCAATTAAATGGGAAGAAAACCATAACAATGGGAAAATTGGAGTAAATCGACGATTCGCTCTCTAACTTCCGTGAAGTTTCGTCTCGTTTCGCAGAACACAAAGAGAGAAATATTGAAAACCTTTTTACACGTTCCCCGAAGTTTTCGATCGCGCGCGGGGGGAGGGGGGGACGCGATTAAATATAAATATGAATATAAATATAAATATATATATATACATATAAATATATATATATATAAATATAAATACTTCTGGAATTAACGGGGTAGAAATCGAAGGAGTAAACACGATTATTATTATTATTATTATTATGATTATTATGATTATTACGATTATTAATTAATTATTACCTGCGGTTACACAACGCGGATCGTATTATTAATGCGAAAAGAGAGAAATTATGTATGGCCGGAAGCTAGCTGAATCCGTCGGACCACGTGATGATGATAATGATGATGTTAATGATGATGATGGCGATGTATTGTGAGGTACTCGATTCTCGCGAAGCGAATCTTGACGAGTAGAGATTCAGAACAGAACTGAAGTTTGGAAAGAGAGAAAAAGAGAGGGTGAGAGAGAAAGTGAGAGTGAAAGAGGGAGAGAGTGATATATTAATGAGAAAAATAACAAAAATTAAGAGTGCGAGAGGGAAAGAATGAGAGAGCGCGAGAGATAGAGAGAAGAGATTGAGTGAATGGCAGAAGAGTCAAGTCATGCTGCAGCTACTATGACCACTACCCCTAAGTAGATTAAACGCTACTTTGCCGCTGATCTAATTGTTTACTGTCACGTGTTGCTGTAAACCTAAACTAACGATACGATATATTTTATTTATATAATCTAATCGACTGTATTTATTGTAAATAGTCACGATGTTTGCTATGATATAATATATCTGTAATTGGATGGAAACCTGCCTGAGACTGCGCCCAGCCCTGTCCTATAATAACTATGTCTCCCTGTGCTCACGCACAAACACACACACACACACACACACACTATGCCACGCGTCCTGTGCGAATCCGGTCGATTATTTAAACTAATTCATAGTTTCCCAACCCAGAGGATATTAAACTTTAGTTTCTGGTTATTTCGGTTGCTTTGTTTTCGATCTAACTTTCGCGGATTCGAAAATTGCATGCTCGTCTGCGCGTGGAGATAATAGAGATGGGTTTTCAAAAGGTTTTAATGCGGTGGAGGTTGGGAAGCTATAGTCTGATTCGTTTTCGCGATGTTCACGTCGCTTTCAGTTGGATACGACATTTTTTAATCAGAGCTTCTAATCGATGAACATAATTAACCCTTTCGTTCAGGTGGAATCGTATTATGACACGGACATAATATTATTTATATTCGGTATTTATTTATTTTTCTTTCTTTCATCGAATTGATGCTAACTCTTATGTAATTGATACAATTATTTAAAGAGTTAATCAAACTTTCATAATCTCACAAATTTTCGAATGTCTCCAAGGCGTCACCGATCAGTGATCACCAGTTGATAAATGAAACAATGAGGGTATAAAAAAAATAATTATTATAGTCATCACTCGTCAATAGACAGCGGATTTTATGCATTTATGACAAAAATGAGCGAGTGTAATGTAAGTGAAATTTTTTACTTTGAATCTACGAAACATATTAAGAAAGATAAAAATTATCTATTTTACTCCAATATGTTGCAATTCAGGTAGACAACTTTTATTTTTCCTAAAGATCCGTTGACATCAGATATTTTTTAATTGAGAGCGACGAAGGCATCAGAGATTTTGCGGATCGACCGATGTAGTACACACGCGAACGCGAGTGCACAAGCGGACAGGTGGATCTATATGTATTTATATGTACACATGTATATGTATACAAGGGAACGGTAAATTAGCTGAGAATTCGTGGACAAACAGGTGCAAGCACAGGTACTTACGGTATCTGGCCGATTAGGAGAGATAAAGACAGATCTGTATCGCGTTCAACGAGTTATTATTAACGATGTCAATACATTTTTGTCGTCTCGCAACGAACGAATTGGGAGTACGTCATGTTATCGGGACTCTGCCCTCCCCACCCCCCATTCATCAATTTCACGAAAGCAAAAAACGGAATGCACAAATTAAAAGTCTCGTTTCGGGAACCCTTTCGAGGACTGATAGAACACTATGGCCAGAGACAATTTTTTATAAATGTATTTTTTTCTTCCGGGGTTCGTCGACGATCCAAAGATCCACGATCGACGTAGAAGCTTTCGAAAGTGTTTAAAAAAAAAAGCAGGAACAAAAATAACAGGAAAATGATGAAAAAAATACGTGGAACTTTAATCGACGAATCGCCGCCATGACAGGCACACACCGTGCCGCCACCCAACCATCATGTCCAATAACTTACAATATTACTATCATAAGTACAATATATTAAGTGTTTCCAGAAAATATATGATCTATATATGATAATAAAAACGGGAAAACGTTTCATCGGGCAGTTTGTCATTTTGTCTTTTCGATCCTCGTGCATCGACCCTTCGCCCTCAGCTTCTTTAGGGGCTGTTCGACATAATTCTTTGACTAGTTAGAGTTAGGATGATTCTCGGCGGCTGGATCGAAGTTTCTTCATTCTGAACAGGATGCCGAGGGCGAGGGAAAAATTAATTAACTGAAAGAAAACAATTAAATTTCGATTGTTTGTTTGAAAGAGAAAAGATAGTAAAATTGTGAAGCCTCGAATTTCCTCCACCCTCTTAGGATTTATGTTCCTGCAAAAGATTATGGACCCACGTGGTTCACGGTGACTTTTATTTAATAAGACTGATAAAAATTATTTTTACGATATATACCACGAATAATATTTAAACCTAAATCAATCTAAAAACTAAATCAATGTTATTAAGCACTTCATTTTTTAAGAGCTTCGTGATAAACAGTAAAGAGATTTGAAGCAGTGGTTTAACACATTTCCAAAGCAGGGTTAAATAAATTTCTAAAGCCTACATTTCACGTTTATCTTTTATCTTACTAGGATCAGAAAAATCAGCAGGGCTGTTATGCTTATGGCATGGAGATACGATTTCAACAAAAGCGCAGCGTTTTGAAGACATCCGGATTTGAAGGCTACAACTTCCGTCATTTTTATACACTAGAAACATTAATAGCAAATCGAATTTTAGAAGAAATCGATTAATAAATCTCGAGATATCAGCTCTCATTCGATAAAATTTAATAAATCGCTAAAGGAATTACTTCTTCAATGACTGTAGCACAGCAACTCTTCGGGATGCTAATCTCATACTTGATCCAATCACGAGAGGACTGAATCCCACAACACTTCAGCTAAAATACAGTTCTTTCTTGATATTCGGTATTCGAAGAGATACGAAAAGGTAAGATGAAATAAGGACATTTTAATATGGTTCTCTTACATATCTGTGGGTACTGTCCCATGATCTTCTACTCGACGATAAGGAATCATAGTTTTTCATGGCGGTGACCATGTCTCTGTGAACATTTTTTAGAATCTTTTCGATGATCCAGAAGCTCGATATAGCAGTTACGAAGATAACGCAGAGGAACAGCAGGCAAAGAAATATGTACTGGAATTAAATAATAATACTGTATATAGTGATTCATTAACTTTACCTACCGAAAAATTATTAACAGATTTCTGAAGTACTATATTTTGCAAAAAAAAAGAAAGCTGTGAAACCTTCTTTTAAAAGAGATTGCTGATTTACTGATTCACGATTGAAATTATCTTTGACTACGGATCATAAAATTTTGAATAATTGCCGGTAGGTTGCGTGTTACAATGTTTGTTAATAATGATAGCAGAGTTGAACCAACGATCTTCAAGTACTTCTTTAGTTTTCGGACTAAGCCAATTATCCCGAGTAAAGAAGCGAGAGATCCAATGAGACCAACAAACAGTAAAGTGATGAGGAAATTCCGGTGTCCAATCAATCTGGACATTATTCTGTCGTCAGTGAGGGTCCACACTGACGTCACTACACCAACTATGCCTGCAAGCTTCATTTATTGTAAGAAAAGTTAGAAAAAACCTAAAAAGTTAGAAGTAACGTAATTTTAACTTTACGTTACATGCAGATATTATTATGCAATCTAATTGGTGTATTTAGAAAAAGAACTAATTCAATCGAAATGAAGAATTAGGATGACATTGAGCAAATCCACGTTTGATTAAAAAATCACGATCACGGCGTGAATGAAGTTAACATCAAGACCGTGATTTTGAACGCCAGCGCTAGTCAAGATTGGCAAAATTGATCGCAGTAAAATTAATTGGTGAATGAAGAATGCCAATGGTGCCATTATTATGGAACTACGAGACTTATTTGCTCAATGACAATTTTATTTTTTTACTCACGAATGTTGTTGCATTGCTCGTTAGGAAAATGGTTCGAATGCATTTTTGGGAGAAGTAGCCGTCAGGGATCTCCTCGAATCGCTTTCCGACGAAACGTGACATTTTTTCCGTGGAAACGGTGACATTGCTATCGGTGACATCCTCGTCTTCCGTTTCCGGTTCATCCTCGCTTTTGCCGGTTCCGTGGTGTTTTGCACCGGTAAAAAATGTGTTCCAGTTCATGTGTTCCCGAGACCTGAATTTTGCCGAGACAAATAAACAAATGAAAGTAAATAAAGAATACCAACGTTCGTGTTGTACTTTTATTCATTCGTTTTCTAGTTCGTTGCAAGTAAGACGAGTAAAGTAAAGTGAAGAAAATATGTGCAACCACATATTTATTTGTCACAGTTTGACTCGTTGATGTTATGCAGTAATAATTATTGTTTGAAATATTTAATTATCTTGTGGAGTGATTTAATTAGGAAGAAATCGGTGACGTCATCTATGGTAGAACCAACGAAGTGTCTCGTCGGTGACAGACCATAGGCGGAGTTCCAACATTCGCTCGTCGGTAACATTCGCTTTCTAGTTCGACTCATTTGCTGCTGATGGCGCTTGCAGTTCAAATTTTAAATATTCTTTGGAAGAATTAATTCTTTCGCATAAGAAATAACATTGTTACAACTATTAATACTTTAATACAACAGTTATCGATTTGTTCGAGAAAATAATTTATCCGATGTCCCTCTTATAAGCAATTCAGAAAATTCTCAACTCTCACTCTGCACTTCCCTAAAGATTAATACTCGACAATCACTGAAACATTAACTTAGCAATAAAAAACGAATTTATTGCAATATAGTTGGCTATTAGATACACGTTAATACTAATTGGAAACCTTTAGTTTCTAATACGTTACGGTACGATATAATTACAAATCGTTACGTTCTATTATGACGCGGATGTAATGAACTGAAGCATGCAGCTTTTAACTTGATTCTATAATAATCATCTCTCGACAGCTTAACCCTGCAAAGGAATCTCCACTTGTTAAATTATTAACTTATAGATCAATCGTTCAATAATGCTGCACGTAGAGCACTCCTGCGAAATTCCAAAAGAAGAGGACGTATTTTTCCTTCCTGGCCGAGGACCTTTGCGAAAAATACACGATTATCTTCGTGTGCTAATCATGGCTTCCCCAAAGAATCCAGCTGCTCGAAAATATTTGGGAAGCACAGCCTTCATAGTCTCCGAAAAACGCCGGCAACTGAAAAGATATATGCACATCATCCACCCTTTCAGTCTCTTCAGGTAGATATCGTTCTAATTTAACCATGTTCCCAGCACATTAATTATTAGATCACAGTCCGATAAAATTTCAAAATAGAGATGGACTTGATTTCTACATCAATTTTTTATTTTAATTTAGGTTCAATGTCTCTCTAAATTTTCGTATTGTTCCACTAATCTTCTAATTTATCGCATTATTCCAGCTACTATTGGCACTTCGTAATGATCGCTACAATGACGATCATGATGATACTGATCCCGTACCAAGCCTCGTACGAAATGATCATGGTACCAATATCCTTGAGCTACACGAAGAACTGCTTGCTACTGTTATGCATCATAGACATGGTCGTCAAGTTCAAAACTGGGTAAGGATTCATAGAAATCTGTAGTAGGCTATCCCTAGGGTTAGCAATCCCGCGCCATTTTCAATCCCTCGGGATAAGATGTGGGATTTATTTCAATCCCACGGGGTCCCGCGGGACTAAGGATTTAGTTCTTCCATCGAATATATATTTAACCCCTTGCCCTACGACTTATTTTACGGTTGCAGTGCTTAGAACTGTTTTGTAGATCGTAATTTCCTAAAACAGGAGAGAACTTATATTTAATTAACCATACATACATGTATACACGAGCTGTCTGCAAATAAAACTATAATTCAATTGAAATCAGAGAAATGTTCAAATTATAAAACAAAATAATAACTTGTAGAACTTTGAAGATATCATCGTAAAAAGCGAAGACTATTAATTGTTGTATCTACTAGGTTGCTCTTCAAGTAATCATAAATATATCCTGAAAAAAGCTCGTTCAGCCTCTACGCTTATGGGTTAATTGTTAGTATCGATGCAACATCGACATAGTTCATCTTGCGCGTTTGTCATTAGCGCAATTTCGATTACACGCATAGTCCCGCGAAATTTAGGGGATTTCGGCATCGCCTGTTTGAGAAATGCGGGATCAAAAGATAACGCGGGATCCTGCAGGATTGCAAGCCCTAGCTATGCCCCACGAATTAGAGATAGAATCATCTTAAATCATCAACGAATCAATTCGAGTCAAACTCATTCGAATTTACGAATATCAGCAAAAAGGATTAAGCCAAAAGTTAACCAAATATTTCTCTAATGTTATCGTTTCTCCAACGTTTCAGATACATGGATGAGGAAGAACACGAAGTGGTCCTACAAACACGAAAGATCGCGAAAAGATACATCACAGCAAGCACATTCATCCCCGATCTTCTCGGCTCCTTTCCCACGGACTTGTTCTTCATAACGAGGTGGGACGAGTTGCTAGTAACTCGTAAAGTCGTATCCTTGATCTGCATGTTCCGTGTAGCCTCTTTAAATTCCCACATAGACAGAATAGTCCACGCACTGGACATCCCATTGGCTCTCTACGAGTTCTGTATCGTGATCTACTGGCTGTTGATCTGGTTGCACTGGCAAGCCTGCTGCTTCTTCTTGCTCCCCGTGGCAGTGATGTCTATGAGAGAACCTAGACTACCTAGCAGCACTTCTTGGCTGATGGAGCAGAACCTGTGGGACCTGCCCAAGCCTGAACAATACTTAAAGGGCATGCTGCGCTCTGTCACCACTTTTACCAAGTCCGGGCTGCTTCAGTCCAACATCTCTGACATTACGGACTTGTATCTGATCATTGCTCTACAAGTTGTTGGTATTATAACGCCTTGGGTTTTGGTAGGCCGCGTGATGCAGTTCTTCAAGGGCGCCAACAGCTCCCGTCTTAAATATCAAGCTACCATGGCACAATTAAGACAGTACATGAGACACATGCACCTACCGTATCATACTCAAACCAGAATCATCCAGTACTACGAGTTCCACTTCCAACGCAGATACTTCAGAGAATCTGAAATCATGCATACGCTATCTTCACAAATGAAACACGAGATCAACATGCACTCTTGTCGCAAGCTCGTCGAGAATGTCACCTTCTTTAACAATCTTCCTCTTTCGTTGCTTGGGAGGATTGTTGGATTGTTGAAGTCAGAGATTTTTCTTACCAACGATGTGATTGTCAGAGCCAATCAGCCTGGAGATTGCATGTATTTTATCGCAACCGGGACTGTTGCTATTTATACTAATTCTGGAAAGGAGGTCTGTCATTTAGAGGATGGCGCACACTTTGGGGAAGTTGCTCTTGTTATGCCCAATGAACTTAGGGTTGCCACTGTCGTCGCTGTTGAGGTGTGCGAACTCTATCGGCTGAACAGGGCCGACTTTGCTAGGACCATTCATCCTTATCCCATGCTGTGGGAGAGGATCAAGAAGATTGCTATCGAGAGGCACGAGAAGACGATGATTCTGAACGCTCAGTAGATTGTTCGGCAACGTGTTGCAAGAATAGGAGGAGTCGAAGAATGTTAATCTTAGGGTGTTCGTAGCTGTAATTCACTTATGCTTCCCACAGTTCAGGGAATCGTTGGTGGATACGTGTAATGGGATGACGGTGCTGCTCGATTGTTAATTGATATTGATATTTTACTTAACGACAGTTGTCATTATTTATGTATTGTTAAGGAACAGCTTGTGATGTCGACGTTTAATTTAATCTGTAATAAGAGGTAGATTGTATTCTTTTAAGCTCTACGGAAAATAAAATTGTTTTACCTTAATTGTAACAACCAGGAGTAAGACAGATATGTATTTCCTCTGTTAATATGTTTAATAGATTGAAAACGATATAACGATGACATTTTATACTGTGCTGAATTTCATTTTCGTCGCATGAAACCTGCAGTATAGCTACGATGAATCTGTATAAAGCGACATGAAGTGTTCATGAACGATGTTGATGAATCTTCGATCGACGAAAAATCGATGATGGATCATCTCGATCCGTGCGGCAGCGTTAGGTTCCGCGAAACCTATCGGAAACTAATTGACAGAAATTTATTCATTCGTTGCACGCATTACGTTCGTTACGACCGTGTAAAATGCGTAGACCCCTAATATATTGTTATAGTAATACCAGCCTATAACGAAACTCCGTTAGAACCATCAAGTTCAACGAATCGTTAATGAGCGCCGGAGATAATAGCCGGGAAAATTGTTAAAGCTCCATTACATCTCGAGGATCTGATAACTGTTTCTCCTGGGCTGGCATTAGCGCGGAAGATTTATTGGCGCAATTGCGATCATTTTTGCGCGTTGTAACAGTAGACCAGGATCCTCCGGCAGTGATCGAGGGGATCGCGCCGCTCTGGACAGACAGGACTGCAATTTCGCAGGGTAAGACGACCCGTTACGTCGATCGCGAAACCAATGTGAACATCGGGAGGGAAAAAAATGGCAACGCGTGATTTAGTCATCTCTCATGGTGCGTGCACCGGGATGAAGGAATCATCGACGCACTCACGACCTTCTGCTACGGTATCCCATAAAGCAAACTCTCCCAGAATCCATAGAAAATATCGGCATACAACATCAAAATTGCAGCCTTGCTACGCGCGATCTTCCAGAAATTATTGCGGTCCAATTTTTCGAATTAAATCAAACCTTTACAAAGTGGATTTTCTTTCGTGGATATAGGAAACTGGATGGAACTTGAACCTGCAATTATCAACCTGTAGATACAAATTGCACATCAAGAAATTCCTGAATATAACACGTTCTTGAATGTTCCCTTAAGAAACTACCCCTAACAATGTACATATCGTTTGCGGGTTGCCAGCATTAAATATGCTAACACTTTTTTAAAATTATTCAGTATACAATTTTTGTGTCCAATCAAAAAATATTTATTAAGTGGTACTGCAAATGTTCGTCGCTGTCAACTAAAAATTAACACTATTACTGTACCGCGATTCCTATTGGATATGGGACAATCGAGCGAAGTACCTGGAATCTCGAGTAATAAACCCGGCACTCACGATAAGGTAATCAAAAAAATCGGGAACGAGTATTATCAGCGTATCGAGTGAAGATCGTCACATTAATTCGCCGTAAAGCGCCAATCGCATCCGAGGTCGATCATCGCATGGTGGAGTCGTTGTACGGAGCTCGTGGTGCTCGTTGTGCTCGTGGTGCAGAACAGATAAGGTGTCTGAAAGAGCGCAGCTGTAGATCGCGTCCGGGCGAAAGCGCGATCCCATATTTACGCTCGGGGCGAGCTGCGTTTTGACGTCAGAGTTCGTTAATGCTGGCTAGAATCTGGCGATCGTTACCTTTAATGCTTGTAAGGCTCAAGGTTGATTGTCCCCACTGTCCCTTTATATTACTTTCAGAACAAGCCGCGACGATGGGGACGGATCTGATTTACTCGACCAAGGCCTGCTTATCTGCAGAGATTCGCATGTCCGGAGCCATTCCGACCGGTTCTACTCGGATATCTACGTGCAGCGATCCAATGATACGCACCCCGTTATTAATGAATACGGTTTTCACCGCCGGAGCCGAGTTCTGTTTCATACCGCGCGGGATTTCGTTCTCGATCCTTCTGGATCACCGGAGAATGGACCCCAATTCCACGCAAATCGTCGACACGGGCTATTATAGCCCTTTAACTAAAAAAATTGCTAAACGATACATGAAAGATTTTCAAAATTTTGTACAACCGTCAAGAAATATCTTTGAGTTCTCTGTAAATAAATTCTTGATGGAAGAATTTCGGATAAATGCAACACGAAGTCCTCATTTTCGATATTCTCCATTGTCTCGTCTAATTTTGAGGGATTCGCTTATCCATCCGCATTACCCATCCCCGGGATAAACTGGCTGAATCGTCCCCTCCAAACGGTTTTTATTTCTTGAAATTATAAACGCTGGGAAAATGCTCGAATGGCGGCTAGCGCCCGTTCACGGTGCCCATCTATTTAGAGCAGTGGTCTTCGCGTTAATGCGCGGCTCTGTGCGTTTCAGATCCTCCTTTCGAGGAGAGCGCAACGCGTTAAAAAGGATTCAAGGGCTAGCGCAGGATTTTTGGACGAACTTGACGCGACCCTGGAGAATCCTCCGACTACTGCCTGGTTCTGAATGTTGTTAAGCCGATGTGCTCAGACTGTACTGTGCGAATGGTCCGGTTTAGCAATCATTATGTCTGCGGATTTTTCTGGAAACTTTCATGGACCAAAGAGATTCGGACGTTCAATGTCAGACTAAATAAAGTTGTAAAATAAAACAATTTCAGCGACCTCTCGCACAAACCTCTCAGATTTCAATAGGGAATTCGTATCCATAGAAGCTTAAAATGTGTGTATATTGCAGACCAATTTATATAGAACTTTAGTCAATCGAAATAATTAGGAAAACATGGCTGTTAGAATAACAGAATTATTGATAGCATTGCAGGACATTTAAATTGAACATCATCCATTGTACACACGATATTAATAAACAATCCTGTTTACAGAAACCCGAAAGGCACCTAACTGACAACCTAACACTTAACGCATTCCGCAGTACCAAAATCTCAAACATTAAAATCCCATAAAGCCATGCGAAGCCTAACTCAACAGACTCATACCCTAAATTCAAGCCGCGCCGCAGTTAGGAACCGCAAAGAAGATCCCGAATCGCAAATTCCGATCTCCAGACACGCGGTTCCGCAATTATCTGATCGTCCGGAGCGTCTTATACAGAAAACACAGTTTAATGATTGACATTACCATAAACGAGGATCCTGGAGAGTTGTGCAGCGGTCTCTCCGTTTGTAGCCGATGGCGTCGCGATGAGGCAAGTGCCGCCCATCGGAGCAAGACAATGGTTTGTGCGCATCGACGCATGGGCAGAGAGAGCCCCGGGGCCGATGACAATGAACCGCTTAGGAGGGCTGGCCATTGTAATAGGTCGGCGATGCGCCTGCTTGGTAGCTCCGCGCGGCGTACGCGCATCGCGTATCCCTACCTCGAGGTGACGGCGAAATCCGCGTGCGGGGGCGTTCAGCCTAACCGAGCGAGAAAGAGAGCGCGAGCTATTGTTATCAGCGGGTGTGGCTTGACAAAGAAGCAGACAGAGGAACAGAATCGGTGGAAGGCGGAGGAAGACGGAGGAAGAAAGAGGATCGCTGAGAAAGACAGAGGTAGATGTAGGGTGACAGAGGAAGGTAGAGAGATGAAGATGAAGAGAGCTTGAGCTATTGTTATCGGCGGGTGTGGCTTGACAGAGAAGCGGACAGAGAGTCAGAGACAGAAGAGGACAGAGGATCGTATCAGAGAAGCAGACAGAGGTTCGTAGAAAAACAGAGGGGTAGAAAGGAAGATGTGGAATGGCAGAGGAAGGTAGAGAAATGAAGACGAAGAGCGTGGTTATCGGCGCGGGCCGGAGCAGGACAGATAAAGCGAGCGTGGTTATCGGACAGAGAGGGAGCGCCGAAACGAGACAAGAGGGAGGACAGAGAGAAAGGAGGGGAGCAACGGGGAGGAAGACGAGAGATCGTTGCGGCTATGGTTATGTGGCCACACCCCGCGGAGCCAGCCAACGGGCTCTCTGCCGACTGGCGACCCACCTGACCCCACAATGGCCAGAGTTCCGCTGGCGGCACGTAGCACGCTCGCCTGGATAACCATTGTTCCCTCCATGCCCACTTGAACGGCGTGCCCGACCGAAAAGGGGACGGTTCGCGGGAGAGAGAGGTAACCCCGTGAGGTAACCGAGGGTGCATGAAAAGACGCGAACCCCGAGGGTGGGCCCTGACGGTACCTTCGTAGAGTAGATCTTTCCTTCTCTCTTGTGTTCAGGACAACGAAGAATCGAAAGATGAGCTTTCTTTCTCTATTTCTCTCCCTCTGTCTTCTATCTTCGCTCTCTACTCGTTGACGAAGAGCATCCAACGCGACCGGGTCCGGGTCGTTAACGCGTTTAACGGAGCGTGAATGATGCGGATCGCGACGCGTCCTGCGGAATGCTGGCGTGTCGCTGGTAACTCGGATCGGTTGCCTCTCCGTCTGTCTATCCATCTATCTATCTCTCGTTCTTCGTTCAGCTTGCCTTCTCTTGCGGCGTGTGTCTCCCTGTCTCTCCGTCACCCTGTCTCCCTGTCTCCCAGTCTACCGGCCGCGAGACATCTCCGCGAAGAAGGGAAAATAGGGAAGATGAGACTGGCTGCTGGCCCGGCTGGGATGCGCCAGGGGATGGAAAGGATGGTCCAGCTTTCGTCCCGGGAAAATGTCAAGTTCGACTGGAGTGTGGCTCTAAGGAGAATGCACGGGAATTGTGTGTATACGGGATCATTAGGACAATCTTTAATTCGCATAAAAATCCACAGATTAATCGTTGCATCGAATCGTTTTCTACCGAACATTCAGAAATTTTCTGAAATTACACTATTGTTTTTTTCAATCTTTTTTCAACGTGGAACAATATTAAAAAATCCTCGACTAATCCTCGACCTACCCCTAACTCGTCTACAGAAGATCGTCGATCCACAGACCTCGACGAGACAATACCATCAGTCAACTCTCATCCGAGTCCGCGGAAGCCCCATCGTACAATCTCTAAACCATAATCGGACATCGCGCCCGTGTCTCAGCCGGCTGCGCCGTCTGCCCGAAGGTCTCCAGGTTCTTCATAGACGGAAACGCGGAAGGCACACCTATAGCAACAAAACCCGGCGACGGCGACCCTAGCTACGTTCTCCTCCACGGTGGGTCGATACTCTGCGGGCCACCACCCTCCCCCAGCCTGCTCCGCGCTCTCTTGCCGTGAACCATTTCTCTCTCTCTCTTTCTCTCTCTCTCTCTCTCTCTCTCTCTCTCTCTCTCTTTCTCTCTCTGCCACCACTCTACACAGTCAGAGTACTCTCTCTCTCTCTCTGTTCTTCGACGTCCGTTGCGCGCGCGATCTCTCTCCGTTCCCACCCCTTCCATCCGCTCTCACATACCCATCTTCGCCCACCATCGTACTCTCATCCCTTTCGCGAATCCTCCTCTCCCCGACGTTCCTCCTCTTCTTCCACCTCTTCGTCTAATCATCCACCTTCACCCCGCCACCAACGTCCGCTTCTCTTTTACCCTTCTCGCTGGTCTGGTCCATAGGTGTACCGGTTGATTGATCGTTTATCGATACGCAGAGAGAGAGAGAGAGAGAGAGAGAGAGAGAGAGAGATAGAGATAGAGAGAGAAAGCTGGCGAGTTGCGGGTACGCCCCCACCCTCTCAAGCATACGCATTACACATTTATAAGGGCGTTAAACACGAGCCACATCGACGGCATAGAGTGCTGTACGACACATATATATATATATATATGGCGTATGTATGTACATACATGTATATATGTTTATGTATGTACACATGTATTTATATATATAAATATATATATATCCTCGGTTTCCTCCCCCCGCATAGTCCTCCAGCCCTCTCCCAGCCGCTGTTCCTCCTTCCATCGGCCTCACCCTGCCACCCCCGTCTTCCTTCCGACCCCCTACCCTTTGAAACCGACCGGCCGCCTAGCTAACGGAGCCCCCTGGATTGGTTTTCTATAGGAAAGGCCATGCTCGATTGGTGTCGGTGTGTTTGTAAGCGCGCCGGGCAACATCAATGTTTCGACTCGGGCTCGTCCGCCCCCATTATTTCACCCCCGGCCGCGAAACCACCACCACCAGCAACGGTAGCCTGCCTGCTCGCATAAGCCACCCGGCTCTACCCCCCTATTCCTCCTGCTCCTTTCCCACAACCGCATCACTCGTTCTTCCTCATCTCCCTCTTTCTCTCTTCCTCCTCTTTGCGCTTGGCCTGCTACCCCCTTTCACCTATCTCTCTTTTTCTCTCTACCCTCACCCCCCTGTGTCACTATCTTCGACCGTAACTTTCTCCGTACACACGAATCCCGGTGTACAAGCGATACTTATTGATATGGGCTTCCGTTTACCGTTGACTACATACGTAACTTAACCGGCGGCCCCGTGCACTTCCGAAACTACTGTATCAATTTTTAACTGCGCGCCCGATTTATCGAGGCTTATATTCCGTTTCTATCGGATGTATGTGTACTGCGGAGCAGCCCTCTCTTTGCCGGATCGGGGATATTTCAACCAGCCTTGTTTTCCTCTCTCTCTTTCTCTCGTTCTTCTTTTTTTTTGCAGCAGCAGGGGAGAGATTCGAGCAACGAGCCGATAATTCTTCGAATGATCGGGGCAAATTGGATTGAAATCGATGCGGCGACCGGTTCTACAGTTGGACACGCTGTGTGCTCGTTCGGTTCGGATGGACTTTGATTAAGTTATTCTCGATTACCGCGGCGGGCCAGCGTCGATCGACCATTCTTCCCGCGTTTCTGATTCGTGACGTTTTGCGGCGGTTGGAACGAGCTTCGAGGCTGATTGGTCCGGCATGCTTTGTCGATCAGAGTTTGCGGGAATTTTGGGAAAGTGTTTCGAAAAATGGGGACACTCTTGATTTAAAAAATTGTTTCCAAGATTTGCCTTCCACGATTTCTTCTTTACATCATGGTCTGCGAAACGTAGAAAGATTGAAAACGTGATTAATTTTATTCAATAAACGAAGTACTTGCAACGAAAGATTATTTCAATGATTGATATAACCACTTCCCTTTACCGCATAAAAATCGTGTTCATCCGTTATCGTTAGATTGCACCTAGCACAAGTGCAAAAATAGCGTATGCTTTTGCTTATGATCTGTGAAATGTGTAAAGATTGGAAATGTAACGAGTATCATAAATCTTCCAATGAAAATCGTTCCAATATCCTTATTGCAACCGCAACGAAGCGCAGTTAAACTAAAACCAATCGGAGCCATTCGAAGTATAAGACACATAAGCACCTGGCACCAGGTACAGAAGTTACGATGTAGCGTTCCGATGGGTAATTCGCGGAACCTAGATTCCTCTGGTGCGTCGGCGAATTACACGAGTTTGCGCGCGGGCGGCCGATCACGATGATCGTCTGAAAGGCGACGCGGTAGCCAGCCGTGGCAGCCAATAGAAAGGAATCGCGGCTACCCCTATCGAATGGTGGCTCCCAACCGTGACTTGGCATTACGGTGTTGACTGTCCGTCACACATCCCCGAGCCCGAATGACGACGTTTATAAGGTAGTGTCAACAACGGTGGGTAATGATGTGCGGCCCCCATAGCCGGCGACCATAGGAGCCTGCCAGCGGGCGGTCGGGCACCCGCAACGTATCATCCCGTCACGCTACATTGAACGTCATTGTCCGAGCTAAAGTCGCCGTTTATCGCTCAACGGGTGACGGCATGCGGACCCAGGAACCGAACTCTCTCTCCCTGGTTTCCTGCTTCTCTCTTGCGGGATCCCGCAAAAAAATCCCCGAATAAAAAGATCGTCACGATCCATCGGCGGACGACCCAGGGGAACCGTACTCTATCGTGGAATCTTTGAGCCCTCGGTACACGAGGTATACAGTAATTTATGGCAAAAATGAGGAGATGCAATCCGAAAAAATAGGAAATTGAAGTTCCTTGAAGTTCTTAACCCTTTGCACTCGAATGGTGACTGTGTCGAAACAGTTTTTGAATTATTAAATTCTTCTGTATTTTATAAATTGCTAAGAATTCAAATGTCGTATGAGAAAACAGGTTCAATTTCGTGTGCATAGTGCGAAAAAGATTACGTAAATAAAATTGCTTCGAGTGCAAAGTATTAAAGAAGGAAAGAAATTTCTAGTGCCCGCCACTTGCAATTGGTGTAGACAATTTTTATTTTGAGTAACGATCCGCAGTCCAGTGGATTGAAATAAATTGGAAAAATTCTGTCTATGTTTCTAGCGGGATCTAATAGCGTCCAGTAACGTCTAACAGCATCTAGATTCGAAATAATTCGCGTGAGGTTTCTTAGTTCGACCCGTCATAGGCCTCGCGCGTGTATCGCAGGCCTCGGTTCGCTAAATCTCCGCGAGCATGGGGCAACAAACGTCGTTTGTATCGGCGTGCTTCCGTGTCACCCTAAGCATACCAACTGATCTGCATAATTCGACGGCTGGTTCCGTGCTCCACCCCTCGACGCTAACGAGACTACCGGCAGAGAGGGATGTTTCTGCAATTCACCTTCATCCAGCTCGTTCCGCAGCCAACACTCGATTATCTTCGCACTGTTCAGGCATTCACTGCAACTGGTGGGTAAAACGGAAGATATGGACGGGCCATGATTTGCAAGAGGTGACGTTTAAACGGGGCGGACCGCGGAAAAGAACCGTAGGGGTGCTGAACAAAAGCCACCCCCGGTTATTAATCTATGTCAAAGTTCCTGGCGACGATCGTCGGACGACGATCGATGCATCATATGTGGAATCAAAAGGATTTTTGCATTTTTTTAAATATGTAGGTTCTCGCTGCATTTGATAATTCCACGAGAAAAATGAGAACGTGAGATGAGAAATAAAATAAAACGACACAAAAACAGTTTTTAGTTTTTTGATACCCATACTTTACTATCGAGCTCCAACTCGACGATAGAGTGAAAGTATTAAGATAGATCTTACGGTAGGCATTTTCTAAAGCATTTTCTCTTTCGTTCTTTTCAAACGCAGGACTAATGCGAGTGTAATCACGCGTTACAGTAAAGACAGCACTCGGTGTCACCACTTTCTCCCTTTTTGGACCGCTTTTCCACTAATGCAGCTCTGGCTAACAGAATCTAAGATTTTCTTTCGCGATAGTTGTGGAAAAGAATATTACAAAACACCTTTCTAACATCGAACATCGATTGAAAAGCCTGCTAATAGGATTCGGATTGTTACGGCATTACGAATCATCGAAGACGAATGAATCATTCGCTTAAACAGAATTACATCAAAATATATGTGCATCTTCATAAAAATCTGCAATTTGTTCATGAAAAATGAATTCCAAAATCTAAATAATAAATTCATTTACTAAACAGCTTCACCGAAGAGTTCAGTAGCCGACTCGCAATAAAACGCTGTCTTGCTTGTCTTTCTCCGATATGTTTGTTCGAAGGTAATCGAAGTAAAATCAGCTTTCATAACATCCAACGCAGAACTGGCTCATACAGTTTCACGATCGTTCAATTTCCCATCGAAGCGGCGTTACCTTCCAAGCATACTATTTTTCCTGCCGGATCGCATCGGCCTAGCAGAACAACTTTCACACAAAGAAAAATTAGAAACTCGCGGCCGGACGATAAGCTGGCTCTGCTGAATACCAGACTGGCTCATAATCGGTCCGGAACGCCGTCGAATAAACGATTGAGACATAGATTTCCATCGATTGTGAGCAGGAATGCGACGCAACCGCGGAATCGTAAATGAAGTCATTTGATCGGCGTCTCTCGCCGAGAAAAACGCGATCGGCTACCGAGAACGGTAGCTATCCCTCGGATCCTGATTACTTTCATCTCACGTAGATCGTTTCATTGCGAGCTGAGCGCGGAAATTACTCGCGGCGCGAGATTTTCGCCGCTCGTTTTCAATAAGACCTAACCCGTCCCGCCAGTTATAAAGACCACCCGTCAGAATGGCGATGGTGGTGGTAATGGTGCTGGCAACCTCCCGCGAAATTCATAAACTTCTCGAGACCCCTGCACAGTCTCCTCTCAACCCCCTTCAACCCCCTGTCAAACGCGCCCGCCCCTTTTCTTCGGGAGTCGCGTATTGCTCCGGCTATAATGAAAGATATTCGTGCTCTTTAGAAACTATGACTTGCAGTACCGTAACGCCCTCGAACGAATAATTCCCCATTACAAATGGCCGAAGTTCCCGGGGACTCTCATTTAGCTCGTTATCGACTTCTTCGGGAGAGAACTTCCTCTCTGTTGCCAGTCGAGACTTTACTTGGTAAAGGGGTCTTTCGACTTGTTCATCGCTCAACGAGAAGTTTTCTGTAAAACGTTTACGAGCCTCTGGTTCTTCCAAATGATCACTGTCTGTTGGAGTACAATGCGAGAAGCGCGATGGTAAACCGATTTGAAGCTACATCGTACATATCTATAAATTCTTTCGTTCTTATAATCACATTCAGAATTCATCGAAGGATTGAACGACGTTGAAAATGTAACAGCGGAACGATTTCAACCAACATTTCTCCTGGCACACGCTTTTCCAGACTCGACCAAGTAAAGTAACTTTTGCTCGACGACCTAACTGTTGCGCGCGCCAGCTTTAAAAATGTTTCACAACGTCATACAGCAAGTTAATCCGATTATCTCACAAAGATTTGCGGTCCCTCGGTTACAGACCAGCTCGCGCGACTTACGTTCACTTTTATAAACATCCTGGTGGACGCTTGGTGGAGGTATCACTCGACGTAATAGCTCTGCTTATGAAATGGATTTGATCGTTGAAACGCGCACGATTTTAATTAGTTTTTGCGAACGGCTGTCGATCTCGTTCTTTCAGCTGCTGAATTATGATTGCGGATCTCTACACGGAATAACAAGGTTCCGAGTGAACTGTGAGAAACAGAAGCTGTATAAAAATGTATTATTTCGTTTAATAATCTCAACCAATCGACGATAGCATCTTTATTATGGGAGAACTTAATTTTTAAAGATAGACGAAGAAGGTTCGTGAAAATTGGACGTACGATCATTGATTTCCGAGTCCTTCGCACGAGAAAGAGAAATTTCTAGTGAAATGCACCATATCTCCAAGTTGATGGTCACCGGTGGACAAACAGGACGTTTCCATGCGACAACAGGAACAGGTGAGAAGGGGTTCGGAATAATGGAATGAGCGTGACAGTCGGCTTGTATATCACTGGAATACCTGTCGGTGAAGGGGCGGATTCCGGGCCGGACGTTCGGCGGCGTACCTTTAATTGCTTTCTGCTTACCCCTCGTCACGCTTGTGGTTCCTTTCGGTGCCTGTTGCTGTTGCTGGACGTCCAACGAGCTCCCATAACTCGTTCGGTGACGGTCGCTCTCTTATATCATGGTGGTTTATTCCGCGAGCATGCGGCGGCACGGTTTATCATCCGACATGAGTCCGTCGTGTGTCGATAACGATGCCCGAGGTGAAAAGAAGAGTCAAAACCGGGGCGATGCTGAAGATCGGCCACCCTTCATTGCCCGGTTGCACGAAATTCACGATCGTAGTCTTGGATCTTGAAAAGAAGGCTGAACTACAGAAGAACCTCAAACATGAAGACAACATTGTCTGAAAATAAAGAACTTATAATATAGAATAGATATACAGCATATTAAAAAGAGGATCCCAGAACAGCGAGTCTATCCAATTCAATCTGCACAAAGAAATAATGCATGAGCCAGCAAAGTAAAGTAACGCAAGCGTGAGCCGCGGAGCAATTTATAAAATCGTCAAGTATTTTCTAAGTACCCTGATTAACAGGCCCGACGGCACAGTATGCACACTTCTCTGCCATTTTTCCGGATACAATCAGAAACGAGGGAGATGCGCCGCGCAGATAGCAGTAACTCCAGGAAATATGGCGATCTCGATCTCTCGCGGATCACGCAACAGCGAAAACGCGAACAATAAAACACTCGCTCGAAAGACGGTCGTGCCGTCGTACATCTCGAACGATAATTTTCAATGTAACGGACGATTTCACGGATAACTTAATTCTTCAGGTTTTAATTAGCATTTCGGTTCTGCCGTTGGACTGTTCGCGACCGGATCTCTCCGTGCAGGCCACGAGAGAAAAACACCGGCATCGGATCCCGTTCGCTCTCGGGGAAGTGTCCCAATTAATATAAATTTAATTACTGGCGATTCTTATCTGCGCCGGTATTGCGGGTTACCGGGCGGTCATTTCGTGAATTTTAAAAAGGGGGTTGAGAGAACACGAGAGACTGTGGCGGACGTTATAAAAGGTTATTTCAGTTTCCAGGCGACGCGACGCGACGCCGTGCTCTGTGCTGCTTTGTTCGTCGGCACCGACCGGCAGACCTGTTTTCAGACAAGCGTAAAATTACTCCTTTTTTTTCACCGGTTTAATTAAGTAGAAACTTAGTGTGCACGACGCGGCGCTCGCGCTTGTTTATCATTGAACGTATGAAAGCAACGAGGGGACCCTGCAGAATGTATTTATTTAATTAGAGCAGTCTACGGGCATTACTACAATTACACGGTCGCCGGGTTTCCAGAATGGCAGTCAAAGGGGGAAAGGGAAAATTGATTTTTTCCGTGATCTTTCATTCTGCACGATACCGTGAGCTGGAAAAAGTATTTTGCACATTCTATGTATTGTTCTATGTATATTTCCCATATTCTTCTACACCCTGTACATATATTCTGTATGTTCGAATAAACACGGTAATGGTATCTGCGTAAGCATCGACACAAACACAGTCTTGTATACGCATGCAGTATTTCTTTCAATCGATCATGGTCTTTTTGAATAAGTGACACTAAACGATCCATAATTTCGTTCGTATTCGGATCGCGATTTAAAAATTTAAAGAACATATTTTTGAAACGCCGCTTTCGACGAGCAAAAGAAGGATCGATTTTTCGGACCAGTCACACTAGAATCCCCGTTTAACCCATGCGGCGAACAGGCTTGCTCGGCGAGTGCACGTCGAACGGTGCGGCGTCCGCCGGTTTTCGCGTGCAGATGCCCGGGCCCTCGACTTGTTTATGCCCTCGGCCCGACTACTTGGGCCCGTGGCGGCCACCTAAATCACACCCCGCGGATTTTATATTAAAACAAATAATTAATTCAGATGCCCGGCGCATCGGGTGGTCCTGCGGTCTCTCGCGGCCGTGCCGCGTCGTCACGGAACCCCGGACCCAGGGAACCGCAACACACTTTTGTCTCTCCTCGCCGTGCAAACGGAAACGTAGAACCGGCGTATGTAGAATCCGTAGAATCTACGGGGGGAGTCACGCTACCACCTTAACACTACGACCCTCAGCGGGGGTTGTCGCGCACCGGCCCCTGACAATTTACAGCGAATTATTCGCGTTCCTTTTGCGATCGGCATGAAACGCCGATTTTTCTCCCTTCGATCGGCGACCTCCGCCAGCTATACCCGCCAGGTGAACGGTCGCAAATATTAATTATTAGCCTGCGTTTTATATTCCATCGTTGCAAAAATTCCTACCTGATTTTTAGAGTCCTCAAGAATTTCTTTGAAACCAATATTTAGAATTTTTGTAATAATTGTAATTGATGACTGATTTCGCTCGAAGATCCGCAGTCTGGCAGTGTTAATACTTATACAAGTAGACCTTTTAGGAAATATTGAAACATTTGAAGTATAAAATATAGTATAACATTATTTTGTGTAGCTTGCTTGTAAAGTTCTAGAGTTCCAGGGTTAGCGATTTCCTGTACAAAAAGAATGTTTAGTGTATCAACTTTTAAAACTTGCACAGCGTACTCTTTGAGTCGGAAAGAGAGGTAACCGATTAGTTTATATTACGCCGCAACCATTCCTCGCCTGATCCGAGCATCCCTTCGCAGAAGAGCGCGCGTCCCTCGGCAAATAAACTTCGGGAAACATAGATATCACTATGATAAAGGCCTCGAATGGAGAGTACACGAGTCGGGACCAGTCGTTGCTCAATTGAGACACGATCGACACGATCCTCGAGGAACACAAGGATACTCTCTCCGGCGCGGCGGCTACCCTTGTCTTCTATTACCATTGCCTCGTGTCTACTCGGCCACATGCCATTCGAAATAAAATAGGAAGAAGCGTTCGCCGAGGCGGCGACCCTATCCTCTTGCTTACGCTGTGTGTTCCATGTCGTAAGTAAATTCTGTGTTCGAACGTCGACGCGCAGGAAACCAGGGAAACTTCCGTGTGAGACCTCTGGCCCAGGGTCAGCTCTCGGTCATTGTAAAAAGCCGAATTTGTTGGCAACGGTACAACTGCGTTCGCGATATCCCGTGAAAGTCGACAGCTGCTGATTATCTATGTATGCGCGCTCGGAAAATTATTTTACGGAACCCGGAAGAAGATCGCGGACTCGGACACGGCCATTTTTCTAAACGAAGTTATTACAATTTCGCAAATTTTAATAAATCATCGTCAATTTGTCAAGAAATATCAAATGTCTGCACTAATTATAAGAGACAGGAGCCAGATGCGTATTTCTCACTTTATTATTTTACAGAAAAAATGAGAGAGTGAAATTTAAAACAACGAAGACATTACAAGAATTCTACGATGTAGATATACGAGATGCGATCAAAAAGTAAGGTGATTTTTTGAATTTCGCGGGATACCTACAAACGATTTTCGTTTTCTTTTTTTTCTTATGCTGGTACACTCGTCCCGAACATATGTTCACAGTTTCAGCTATATAGCATTTTTTGTTTGTTTGTGAGAAGCATAAAGGTGTTTTTAAGGTGTTTTCGTAAAGACTTTGCATCAAATTTTTTGTAAAAAATGGAATTAGGTGCTCCAAAACATTTGAAATGTTGACAGTGGCATACGGTGAGTGTACTCTGAGTAAAAAAATGACGAAGCTCGTCCTGGACGCCTCAGCACGTCAACAACTGATGAAAACGTTGAAGAAGCGAAGAAAATAGTGTTGGGGAATCGTCGAATTACCATTAGAGAAGTTGCCGACGATGTCGGCATCTCGTTTGATTCGTGCCAAGCAATTGTAACGGAATTTTGGAAACACAATTCATGGATTTTGCTTCACGATAATGCACCTGCTCGCGCATCGTTGCTTGCGAGTAATTTTTTGGCCAGAAACAACACCACGATTGTGCCTCAGCCACCATATTCACCGGATTTCTGCGACTTTTTCCTGTTCCCAAAACTGAAGAGACCCATAAAAGGACGGAGATTTGCAACGATCGAGGAGATAAAGACTGCATCGTTGGAAGAACTCAAAGCTATACCAAAAAGTGCTTATCAGAAGTGCTTCGAGGATTGGAAAAAGCGCTGGCACAAGTGTATTATATCTGAGGGGGATTACTTTGAAGGGGACAACATAAATATTGATGAATAAATAAATATTTTTTGATAAAAATAAAAAGTCACCTTACTTTTTGATCACACCTTGTATTATTTTCAAGTGTGTACAATTTTTAAAGAAGGGAAGATATGTTTATTTGGCTTCTGTTTCTTACAATCGACGAAGAAAACTTTTATTTTTCATAAAATCCCCAGTTTAATTATAATACTGGGGTGTAAGATAAGATGAAGATTGCTATTCTCATGGACGCGACGCATAGGAGGGAGGGAACTAAAATCGGAGTCGACCTCGGCTCGGGAAGCTCGTTAATGGAGGGAAGGTCGCGTGTAGAAGAGAGTAGCGTTTAGAGGTATTGGCCGGCATCGGGAGGTCGGCAGCCCACTAATCACCGCTAATGTTAATATTATGCAGCGACCACAATGCTCTACGTGGAACCTCGATAAACCACGAGCGAATCTCGGGGAGATGCATGCACCTCTCGCATGCAATCCCCTTGTCGTGGCAACGAGATGCTTCTTTCTTTCGTTCGACGATACACGCTGGCCGAGGATTGTTCGCCGCTTCCGTGTTCGAATTCCACTCGAAACCGCTGCGCTGGCTATTTTCTTTCGTCGTAATAGAAACCTAATTTTCTGCACGGTCCGCTGATGTGTACCTATGAAGACGTTGGGTTTTGTGCCATGAAAAACCTTGCACCGATAGAACTGGAATTCGCTGTACAAGGCAGGGTAATTTATAAAGACAGGGATACTTGCATTTTTCTTCAGCCTTCTTTATAATGGTTTTTCAATCAAAAATGTGTAACAAGCAGACTGCAGGAATAGCCAAACACTGTACTTAACAAACTGACAAGGTTACAACGATTGTAATGTAATTTACAAAACGATTTAATGAGCACAGAGATACCGAATAACGAACAAGGTTCCAGATCCAATTAGTATATTCACAAAAAAATATTGGCTACCATTAAGGGCCTCGCACAGACTACCGTACAATGGCCACTATCTACCTAAGCCACTCAAGCAGCCTATCATTCAAAGCAAACGTTCAGTACTTTTCCAACCGGAAGTTCATTCGAAGAAGTCAAGTGAATGGTCAGACTTCATTCAGTCTTGTCTTCGTACCTGGCCAATTAAATTCTCTGTTGATGATCGCCGTCGATCAGGGCCGAGCATCGGCGCAGAGTTATTCTTTCTCTCTCTCTCTCTCTCTCTCTCTCTCTCTCTCTCTCTCTTTCTCCCTCTTGCTCGGGGTACACGATTATTCGAAGAATAGTCGGCGCGGGAGAGTTCATAGTTCAGACCGACTGTTATTCTGGAATAGTGAACGTCGCTCGCGTATCCACGAAATCTGGTAGGGGAAAATGAATACCTGTAAATTACCATTTATATTTCCACGTACACGGTAATCAGACAGCGCGCGGTTCAATGTTAATGCATGACCACTCACAGTAAATTGTGCGCCGATTCTTTTCGAGGTGCATCGTTGCGCTTCGTCGACTGTGGATCCACGCCGGTGCATAAAATTGTGAAATCTTCGTAATGAGTATTTTATATGTACGCAATGTGTATCACAAATTCGAATAAATCGATATAAATCGATATAACTTCAAAAGTCGAAAAATTTCCACAAGAAGTAATTGAAGAAAAATTTGAAAGCAACCCCTTAGAGATCGGCGAACAATAGAAGAAACAAACTAAATGTTTTAGCATGAGGACACAGCCAAAATAACATATAATAAGGCAGGAAATAGGTGAAAATTCCCGTTTTTCATGACGATTGATGATGAACAAAGGTTCCGGACAACAGCCTGAAGAACTGAACCCAATATTATAATGGTTCGCAGACCCCGGTGACGAGGATCGAGGCAGACAGTTGATCGAGAGCTATACCGTCGGCGGGTGGGCAATTGCGAATGCATATTCGGCGCGCAGCGTTCATTGACAACGGCGCGCTGGTTGATTTATCGCCGCCGATCACGCGATGCAAGCCTAAACGCTAATAATAGCGTGCGTTGCTCGCGACGCGACGAGACTCGACGCGACGCGTCACCGCGCATGATTACGTTAATTGCACCGTGCGACTGATTAATTCGACTCGCGCGGCCGCGGACGACTCTCGAGAATCTCTCTCTGCGAAGAGAGAGAGAAGAGAGAACAGCGAATTCGCCTTTGGCGTTTCGTTTACATGCACAGGCATTCTTTAACGTCGCCGGATGTACCGTTACTCTTTTCTGCGGTCTTCAACACCGCATTAGCGACTGTTGCCGAGTAAATTGACCGTACAATAGCCGCGGCGTATCAGTAATCACTTTATTATACGGTTCTTGAACACCTGTAAGCGAAGTCCTACGCGAAAGGAGTAGGGTTACCTGAACTGCACTTACTGCGTGGCTGTCCAAATTGTTGGGATCCTGCAATTTTCTACTTTATTGGCTGACCACATAAATTTTGCAAAAGCTGAATAGAAATTTTTCTTTCTTCTGTAATAAATTTAATGCTCTTAATTTTTCTACATTTTTAAACTCTCGCCTACTCATTTTTCTCAGAAATACATAAAATGTATGTACAGTCCACCAATAATAATCGTTGTAGAATCATACACGGATTCGTCTAATACGAGTCAATATAACAAGATAAATGGAGCTGAACACGTTGAGCACCACGCAAAATTCTCCTCACTCATGTCACTATGTGTATCAGACTGCAAATGATTATGCGAATGGTTCTGTAAGTCAGAGTTAAAAAGAATATGACTGCCCCATTAAAAGTTCTGTCACGGTCCAAATAAAATAATATGTTGTACCAAACTTTTTAATATATAACGAGTTCTAGAAAGTCGATCAGCTATAAATTCATTTTTTGTTATCTACGTTATTACAATACAAAAGTAATTATCCGCAAGAAGAATAGATAACGTGGAATATGCGCGAAGATATGAAACATACATTATGCTCCTGTTCAAAGATTGTATAATTAAAGAAACATAAAGCGTTTCCCATTACATGAAATTATGGAAATGGGATAGGAATAATTAGTATTTATTTCGTACTTACCGTTTCGAGAGCTGATAAGAAGTGCAATAATGTCGAAGTATAAAAACATTCGATCGCGATGATTAACTACATTAACCCTCGAAAGACGGACGTCTTTTAGCCCATGTTATAGAGGCCACACTACTTAACATAATTCGATAAAATGAGCGAACCTAAAAACCGATGTAACAGGTGCAAGACTTACAAAACTAAAGAACATTTCCTTCTCAAGAAAAGTGGCCAAAGCAGCATGCCAAGGAACTTGTGTCCTCGTCCTCGTCATCTCGGCGCCCAGGGATAGCCTTGCACGAAAGAGAAGCAAACCAGGAAAAACAAGAAAAGTTAGCTTGAATCGCGCAGTGTCCGCGTTTAATTGGTGGTTTCACGCGTGTAGGTTCGTCGTACTGCGACGACTCCACAATGCCGGCAATAATCAGCTTTCGTGTCGCATCTTGGACGGTTCCGTCAGCGCGAGATCGCATTATGGCGCTTCATCCTGATGAATAAACGTCGTTCGTTCCCTCATTGGCCTTCATCTCCCTTCGGTGAGTCGAGCGTCAAGTTCCTTTTCTACTGGAAAGGAGAGGAAGAGGGGGGGAGCGGGTCTTCGTGGCTCTTTCTCGAGTTGTCGTCGTCGTCGTCGTCGTTCTCTTCCTCGTCGGAAGCAAGCCGACGGACCTCAGTCTCCGGTACTTATCTTCCCCTCGCAATCGGTGCAATATATTCAGGGTGCAAAGCGTCGTTGTCGTTCGCTGAATGGACGTTTTCACTTAAAGTCGCGTTCGCTCGCAGGACAAAGGGATCATTACCCGCGGGGTAAGAGAAAGGCAGCGCGCCGCGGCGGACACTTAAATACGCGGAATTCACGCCCCGATCACGTGAATACGGAAGCGCGCTGACAAAAGCTATGCTTTAGTCTTTAGCGCCGAGTCGCGAGCTCCGCTACCTTCACTCCAATTAAGGTAGCCCAATTCCGAAATTCCACTATGCCCGCAAACACCCTTACTCCCCTTTTCTTCTTCTTCTTCTTCTTCTTCTTCCTCTACATCTTACTCTTCTTCTTACAGCTGGAACGGTTGCGGACAGTACGTACGTCCATTTACGTCCTGCTCGGCATCCGCTTTGTCATTGCCGCTTTAATTAAGACACTCGTCGAATATCTTCCTCTGTTTGTCACATAATCGCGTATTTCGGGTTTTGGGGTACGAGGCAGCTGTTTCTTGTATACTAAGAAGTCGAAATGAAAGTTTATTTCGACGTAAATACTTCTTTAAATGGCATTATGTATTTCTTGACTGTACGGCGCTGCAGGCGACTTCGAGACGAATAAAATGAGCTAGTACATTACGACCTTGAGGAAACCTCGGACAAAGATGATTCTGACGATGAATGAAAATTCATTTGTTTTGCTGTTTCACAATTGAAACAGATATTGGGAGCCTCACGCTTGAACGAGACACGTTGTATAATCTAAAAGAATATAAATCTTGAATCGTCTCGGAATTTATAAAATTTCCATTTCCATCAGAAACAAGTCCCACGAGCCTAACCCACACCACAATCGTCTCCCAAGGATCAAGATCGCGCCAGATCCGATCGAATCGGTTACCAACGCATCTAATTAACCGCGGGGATAGTCCGCAGTAAAGATGCCAGCATACAACGCTCCATTTCTTTCTCTTCTGATTCCCGTTTTACCGTTATCCTCGTGTCCCCAGAAAGTCGAAAGCCCGTGGACCTTGCAACCAGGCAATCTAACGGGCGTTATCACGGTCGAGCAGACAAATCGGCAGAGAATTCCGTTCTTTCAGCCGATAGAACTGGGTCCGCCTCGATTTACCGTCTCGCGGCACATCGTTATCTGGTTGTGTTCTCTCGCAGGAGAGCCAGCCTTCCAGAGCAGGAAACCGGGGGCCGGATCGAGCCGACGTGTTTACGCGGTGGCCGGCCGACAACCGAGAAAAAATTAATTAACACCCCCGGCGTGATAAGCCGCTTACGGGGTCTGATAACGCAGCAGCCAGTCCCGGACATAGTCCCCGACGCGTTAATAGATGCAGTCGTCGTCGTCGCTTGGCGAATCTGGCACGGACGCTAACGCAGAGCTGTTAGGCTGCTGTTAGCCTGCTGTTAGGCTGCCGCCGCGAGTATACGAACGCCTCCGAAGTGGCTCTATTAATAGGATCCCGGGCTTAGGAGCCGGAACAGATTTTTCTCCCGGGACCAGATCGACCGAGTCACGGTATCGCGCGACGTGCTTCAGAGAATATAGCGCACCGTAGCAATGTTACGGGAGCCAACGTCGATCCAGAAGCCGATCTAGCCGAGAGATAATCGCTGGAGATCGTCCCGCGGCGAGGCCCAGCGAGACGTCCTCGCAACAGCCTCCGGTTCAACCATAGTCACCGTGCTGCGATCATGACCTACCGATCTTGCGCCTAGATACGGATTATCCGCGCCGAGGATTCGCTCCTGGTCGCAATCATTTTTACCTATAACTTTCCCTTTTTTCTGCTGGATCCTCTTCGAGATCCTGTGGCAGACGTCGCTGATTTTGCAGATCTGGTTATCTGACTAAGGATTGGATTAGCGAGGAGTTCTATATTAGGTTGTTGCTTTCGGAATGTTCGATTTCGAATTTTTTGTTCAAGTGCTGGAACGATTCATAATTGGAATCATAATTGCGTGAAATTGGAAGGCTATTCATAAATGATTACCGAATTCTGGATTCGGTGGATACAAGATTTGGATCTAGAATGATGTTACCGGTGGCGAGGGCGATGAATTAATTCGTACGTCTAACATCTTCTAACATTTCCAGCTCCGAGGAGTTAAAACAAACCTGAATACGCCGAAGCAACGCACGCAGAAGGAAAGTTAGGCTGCGGCGCGACAGTAATCAAGGGTGAAGGGTACAACAACCTTTACACACCGGGCGATCAGCATGGATTACCGTTTCGCTCACAATTTAACATTCCGCCGGGAACATCCTCCACTAATCACCGCGCAGGTACCCGGCGTGTTAGGCGAATTCTTTCGGAGCCATCCTCGATCAGGGAAATAAGAATAACGTTGCGCGCGGAACACGCACTCAATTACGCGCTTTACGCTTTCGATTTCCCTTTAACGCCGAGGGTTACGTCACTGCGTTCGAGCCGCGAAGCGTTTATTACCAGAAAACGAGACTCTGAATGGCGAATAGCTCCGAGGGTGAAACAGGGGAAGAGAGGGAGAGGACACGGGGAGTAGGAGTTTAATACAAGGATTCGATTTTGCCGGGGCATCTATCAGGATCCTCGGATAAATCGTGTGGCAGGGGCAGGGATCGCGACAGAAATGGCCGTTAATTCGCGTTTCCGCGGCGCGAGCATTTATACGGGCAACGAAGGACTATTAATAGAGAGCCTGTGCATGCCGGGAGAGTGTCTCTCTTTCAGAGAGCGGTCCGCAGCCACGCTTACCCGACGCATACTTGCGGGTACCCGCCGGGCTCTGTAATTGCCCGGCCCGGTCGCCGCTCCAGAAGAAATTCCTATTTTTTTATTAAAAATTTTCAGGTTATCCAATGCCCGGTAAAATGAAAAATATGCTAACAATGTTTCGTACTGTATCGATGTAAATAAATGTGTAAAAATTTAAGTTCGTACGAATGCTCAAAGTCGAAGAGCGTGGTAACTGTAGATTCTTTCGTGCTCGCGAACAACCCTAAAATACCGCCGCGGATCGTTAAATAAATTCAAAGAGGTAAATTTATGCACACGCGCAGAGCTTCAATAACACGGAGTACAACAAACAAACATAAAATCAGTGTTCGCGGCAAGCATCCAATAAATTCAGACCGGCGAGGCCATCCCCTATTCACCATTACATCACGCATTAATAGCGCGGCGGGTTTTCTTAAACGTTGAATCTCGTTTGTACCGTTTCCACCGGCAACTTTGCGCACTCGCCTTCTCCCTCGCCAGTTACTTTTACGGACGCGTGTGTCATAAAACCATGTTATTATTATGCACGCGACTCGGCCACCGTTTCACCATAAAACGCCTCTCGGGAAGAACAAAGTTCTAACTTCTCGCGCCTCTGCGAAACCTTCCGCTTCTATGAGCGCGGCGATACGCCGCCGATGGGGAGAGTCACGATAACTTGTCAAGAATCGAAGGAAAAAGGAAAAGTATCGTCCCGAGTCTGCTGGACCGCAGACCTTGCCTTAGGCTTTGGAACAGGCGATGCTTCATACTGCTGGTCTTCGTGCAAAATGAAAATAATAAAAATTTCTTTGCTTCTTCGAGTACTTGGTATTCTCTTCGTCTCTTTTCACTGTTTTAAATTGTACCGATCCATCTCCGACATAAATCACCGAACGATCGTCAGAATAAATCCCCAAAAATCCTGAAGAGACTCAGACTGCCCACTACTTTAATCATTACCAATATTGAATTGCAGGCCGAAAGCAAAGGATCCAGAGAAAAACTAGCATAAACTAATGTCCCGCAGGCATGCGAGATTCGAAGAAGGAAGAGGCTAACGCAGGATCGTCAGGACGACGACGTTGTCCGACGATGGCGGCGCTGGATCGAGGAGGAATCGAGCGAGCGGCGGTCGGTCGGGGTCGCTGACTCGAACGGTCGCCGATCCGTCAGTCGATTACTCCGGGGATCTTACGTGAACATGGAAACAGGTTCTTGGAATCCGGTTCTCGATTCTACATACGACTCTAATCAACGCGGCTAGATTGCTGCATCGTACACGCGCTGGTGCAGCCGCGGTGCAGCCCGGCGCAGAGCGCGCGGCCTCCTATGCCGCATGCGTTACTTCGTTATTCCCTTCGGTGCACCGTTCGTCTCATCGACTCCCATTGGCCACCGCCGGTCCCGGCTACTGTCGGATAAGTGCAAAAGTTCTGTACGTCGGAGCCCCGGACAGCATCGCCGAGTAGGAATCGGCGAGCATCGATTCAATGGACGCTGCTCGGAATGGTAAAAGATGCTGCGAGGCCTGAGGATCTTCGTCTTACAAGTGTATTAACCAATTAGACTGCTAGGACCATTGACATCGACGTCTTCATGCCTCGAGTTCTTGGTTTTTAAGTTGGAGTTGGTTTCCGAAGAATATTGTTTGTGGTCTGAGCCCTGAAATGGTTGCTCGTATTTTTTTTTGTTTGCGGTAGATTTCTCTAGGATTTTGTAAATATTCGAATAGCTTTGTTTCGGTTTGTAGAGGAAGAATTAGTTTGTTGGGTATGAATATGTTTATCAGAGGGACCGAAGCGGACTGCAATTGAACGCCCCAAGGAACCAGCTTCTTCAGGATCTGTCTCGGCCGATTTTATGCAGCCGATTCGCCGGTACGGTAGCTGCCAATTATCGTTAATTGAGATCCCGAAACGCAACGCCGACTGAGCCAGCTGCCGCTACGGGAACGATCCCCAGAATTCACCGGCGGCAACGTTCCAGGGTGGAAACGGCCGGCCGTCCTCCTGTGTGGCATCGTAAACGCTAATTTATATCAATCATAGGCCTGGCCTACGACGTTGTCGCGATGGGACCCGATCCCTCGCGGCGATCCACCTTTTCGCTCGCTTCGCCTCGATCCCACTCGCGATAACTTTCTTATTGATGGGCTTGCCGCGATTCCTCCTCTTTTTCATCGTCCGGGATTCCCCTACTAAACACACCGAGCACAACCGTTCTTCGTGCGGTTCTATTAAGATTCATTTGTCCTTTGCACATATTAACGCTACAGTATTTCGATAATGTGCTCCCAGAATTTGATTATAGTCTCACTATCACCGGATATGAAAATATTTTTAGTTACAACTTAGGTACATCGGCAATGTAATAAAAATGTTTTTAGTTATTCTAATAGTGTGGTAAAACAGCCTTAAAATTTGAGAACCGATTGGTTCAACTCGTCGTTTGCAATAAATTCCCAAATTTCATCTCCTACAGTTTACATCGGACTCGTCCCTTGTAGGTGTCGCTGCAGCGCTCGCGGTAGGCGATAATAAGGGTACTACTATTATTTAGGATCTGCTATATCCGCGTCTTGTCGGAATAAATTACAGCCAGCCCGTTCGGAAATTAACGACTGCGGATATTTATGCAAATCCAGATTCTTGTGGACTCGCTTACGCAACCGAGAACAAGCTGGAACAAATCTGTATCTCCGGTCGATAGTTTTATTAGTCGAAAAGGGATCATAGAACGAACTGTATGAAGGTCCTCGTGCAGCTGTATTTCACTCGTTTATGTCCACGTGGAGTGCGTAAAGAACGTTGTCTACTGCTGTCCCTTCCAATATCTCTCTATTACTGTCTGCTTTCCCATGACATAAACTCTTGAATTAATTGGTTTACGCGTGGTGACACGAAAGTGTCTCGAAGCCGGAACTATTGTTCTGCATCACTAAATTGTAACTGTAAACAGAAAACAGCTTCACGACATTCTGCCTGCAAGTACCAATTACTTTGTTAGTCAAGTTTGTTATTTGTTTAATAACACGCTGGATTGGCCCGTACTTGCGAATCGTCAAAGGTGCTCGATAGAGACTTCTTACCTCGGACGACGCGTCGAATCAAGACGTCTCAATGAATAACGTCGCGGAATCTAAGCAGAGCTACCTCGCGTTCCGCTGTTACATTCCGGAAGTCCTCCGAGCTCCACAGACGCTAATTAAAATTGTAGAACGACTCGCGACGAGCAAGAAATCGTAACAGAAGATTGAACGTCTGCTTCGTTGCGGACATTTTTCGCAAATTCCTACTAGGTTCCTGGCAGAGAGCATTCGTGTCATTAATCGTCTCCGAATCAATTTTTTAATCCGGTGACATCGTTACCTCTCACCTTTTCTCTTTAATTTCTTCTTCTTTATTTTCAACCTTTTATTGACAATTCTCTTTAATTTCTTCTTCTTTATTTTTAATCTTTCATAGACAATTCTCTTTAATTTCTTCTTCTTTATTTTCAATCTTTTATAGACAAACCTTATTACATTAAAAAATCAGATTTTTATCTCTTTTTGGGTCTACAATGTGATGCATTTAACACTTTACCTACCGTGAGCCTATTAATAGGATTTTCAATAATTGTGCTGTACCAAAAGAAAGAATAGAAATTTTCTTTTACATTGCAATCTTCAATGAAACTATTAGATGACGTTATCGAGGGCGACTTGTTAGATCACAATGTAAATTGCTGTTGCTATCGAAGGTTCCATTAAAAAGTGTTTAGCCATGGACGACAGATTTTTCAAAATTATCCAATAATCAATCGCCGGTCGGTAATGTGTTAACACGAATTATTGAAATTATCATTTGTTATTCGATTTTCTTAAAGCACGAAAGAAAAGTTCAATGAAAAATAGAATAAGAAAACGAAGTTTTTGTTCACGTCACAGCAGGATCGTGCTCCGCAAGCATGTAAACAAGGTCCGCAAGAATCCGACGGAGCATCCGCAAAACAATCATCGGCAGCTAATGTCCCTCAGTCCTGTGATCCGAAAAAAATCAAGATCGTCATCGAAGTGAGTCACCAGATACCTGAACGTATAAAAGTTCCATTCACCTGCCCTCTCACGTTTCGTCGCGGCCCGGGAAGGCAGTCTCACCTGTTGTTTGCAAATCCGATCGGGCCCGGCACGATTGCGAAATTATGAGGATCTTCATCGGGAGCCGAAACGAGGGAGTCGAACGAGAGAGGCGCAACCGGCAAGAAGACCAATTAAATTTCGTCAGCTACGAAATCCCTGTTAAAGAAGCTACTTATTTAAGGACCCCTCGAGAATAATGTACTGCATCCGAAATGAGGAGATTTACACAATCGTCGTTCGAGGGACGGGGCAGACCCTCCGCCGAAGCAACAAGTCTTTTTACGGGGAACCGTTCACGATGATCCTTCTTCCGCCGATGGTTTTTCTGGGTCGCGGACCGGGTCCTTTCGGCGACAATTGCGACATCCTCATTCCCGAATCCTGGACACTGTGCTCCGCTCCCCTAATGACGAATTCGGAAAGATTTCATTTTGCACAAACAGTCAATTTGACGAGTTAAAACTGAATTCTGAATATAACAGTATGCTTCTTCACATGATCATACGCATTCGAATACGTTTAAATAATTTTTAAAAAGAAATGGACGCTGTTAAGTTATTTCTAAAAATAAGAGTCGGAAACAAAATTTAAAACACCATATGATAAAACGCGCTTTATTTGACAATTCTTATTGCTGCGCTTTAAGATTTATGGAAATGTTTCTTGCTTAAAAAAATGCTATAGACTCTCCCAGGGACAACGGTATATTTTTTGATAAAAATCATATTATATATAAAATATAAAAAAATCGTTAAGAAAAATTATAACACAGATTCTTTTCCGCTGAATAAAATGAAATAGCTAACATACACAAGTAGAAGCTTGCCAGATTACAGCAACGATGCCGATATTGAACAGAAATTGAAGGGTGCGTATGGCTGACTTGTTCGAGTGTGGGTCTTCCCCGTTTGAATTTTTTTCTTTCCATGGAGAAATATCTCGGACAATCGGTCGGCCACTTGTCTCGTTGCGATTGGAAAATTTTACTCCCCAAGCCGGGAATTAAAGAGAGGCATTAAGTTGTTTCTGGATATCGGTTCGCGTTCGGCTGATCGGGGAAACTGGTTTCGAGCATTAAGTGTTTTATAATATCGACGACTCGCGGCCAAGCTCGATGCGAAATTACGCAGCCGAAGAGAAGTGGATTACGATAATCGTAAAGCTGCAGCATAGAAACCTTAGGAATGCTAATGCCGCTGAAAGCAAAGTCTTCTCTTTGCACAAAGGATCATTCTGCTCGCGCAACGGAGGATTCAAAACGCGAATACGTCGCGATATTTATTGGTAACGTCGAAATCCAGACCTGTTCTATTCGTCCGTCCAATCTAATGTAGACCTGTTGAAGCTACGGACAGCTGAGAAAGACTGGTTGCCTATCTCAACGATAGCTCGCGAGAGTCTCTTCGATTGGAAATGCCTTCATTGATTACGTCAATATCGACTATCAGAATTCAACACTGGAATTACCGGTCCGATCAAAACAAACCGTTCCGGATTTTTCGTGTCACTGTAGCTGAACCATTTTCGATTTTTTCATTCTTAGAGGAAGCGATGCACGTATTTCGAATACCAGTTCGTTTCTGAAGAAAAGTTCACTGCGAAGGATTGGAACAGATAGCAGCGAAGAAATTGCGAACTAGTTATGTTTGACTTTATTAATGTATCTAGTGTAATCCTACAATAACGCGTGTACAGTGGTAAAGATATATGGGTATTAATTGAAATTCGAGATAGGGAATAAAACAATTTAATAGAATTTAAACAATAAGAGTACACGTGTTAAATATGTGAGCACAGCTCCAACTCGCTACAACTCGTACCGCTCGTCTCGACGCGGAAAACAACTCTGCTCATTCGCCCATCAGTATTTTCCGATGAGCCCTTCCGTCCCCTTTAGCTTTCCCAGGGACCTTCGGACTTTCCCGACGGCCCAAACGCTTCCTCTTTATGGAAGATCTCTTCTTGTATCTTCCAGATTATTGAGGATCCTTCAATAGCAGAATAAGGATCGAACTCAATCGACTGTAAAAGAAAACTGTTTATCGAGAAAGTAAAAATATAAAGACACGGAGATCACAATTCGAATGAGCAAGGCGTTGCTCGGTTGAGGACTGTTGCACGACTATGTACTAGCTAAAAAGGCGGAAGAAGGGAAAACTTTGCCGTGAATCCTGCATCGCCGAAACGGTCAGCGGACACATGGCTTTTATGGCCTGACCTGAGCCTGCGTCAGGCAGGGAAACTCGAAATGGAAAATGTAGAATTTCAAAATACAATCTCCATACAGATATAAATAGTTGACAACGTATGGCTTTATGACTCAAATACTGCTAGAATGGTTTCTTTAAAGATGTAGCGACGCGACGTGCTAGACTCGATGGTTTTCTTGCGACTGACCATGGTCCACGCCTTTTCCTTACAACAACGGTCGTTTATACCTAACGATTATAAACCGCCCCTTAAACCTACAGTTATGAAAGTGGCAATCGTTGTACACCAACAAGTTATAATCTCAACGATACAGAAAAACGTATCTGCTACTTTGATATAATTGGAAATTGAAGCAAAGTAACGAATTTGTTACGGTATAGGTAAATTAGAATACCGGTATTTCAATTTATCTCAACCTGTCGTATATTTCTTAGCGAGTATACTATACACATAAAAAAAGCAGCTTGAAAATATTTCCACACTATAATCCTAAAATAATTAGCTTACGGGGGTAGCTGCCGACTTCGTAATTTTTCGTTGGACTCCGAAGAAAGATGAAAGTCATAACCTTGAAAGAAGATTGAAATTGTCTGATCCAAGTAGAAAGTGCAACACACCTTCCTCGGAAGCACGCTTCACGTGCAGCCCGGTGCACCGCGCGTAAAACGCCGAACACGTCGCGCACGGCAAATTTTCATAAACGAACGGGCCTAACGACGTATAAAATGTAAAATGTAGAAATGTTCGTCTGAAAACCGATCCTCGGGGAAACATAGTAATCGCGCATCTGCGCCGAAGTTTTCTCCGCTTTCGAATGGAGGCTTTCGTCGGGAACCTGCTGTTGCCGTTGAAAACACGCATACATTAGGCGGCGGTAATGCATCCATCGCAGAAAATCGGCGGTTCATACGTGCCGGCAGATGTTTGCCGGGTTTACAGTAATTTTGCGAGCACACCAAGTTGCAATCCTGAAACGCAAATAACCGGCAACGGCTCTCCGCGCCATGGAAAATGATTGCGATAAGTGCATTCGCGCGAGGCTCGCAAAATCCGCTCGACGATTCGAGCCTGTAATCGCGCGGATTGCGGGACCCTCTTCTCTGTGTCGTCCGTGCTGGTCGCTGAAACACAATATATCAATCGGACGGATGTTAACGGCACCGGCCCGCAAAAAAGTTAATGGAATAGTTCTCGCCAACACGATCCGCGGCAGTATTTTGATCGTGTCGTTGTTCCACGCGTAATGATCGCTCGGCATCATCGCGTTCGATGGTTTATTGTCCGATCGACGGTCCTTGATCCTCGCTGCCGGACCCTCGAGTCGTTCTTTAACTGCTATCCTTCGATCACGATCTTCTTGCACTGCGAGAACGGGGAATGTCGATGTTCGTTAATGCGTTCCCGCTAGCGACGATCACACCCGTCAAATTTTCGTTGATGCGATCCTCATTCTGATGGACAATTGATGGTTACAACACTTATCAAATTTTTTAAATAATGAACCTATTATTTACAGTACATGCGATGTGTTTCTAGTTACTACAATTCTTCAATTCTGTGCTTGTTTTCAATTAAAGAGTCACGCTGAAAAAGAAGGCAAAATCGTTGAATTAATTTCCATACTTAATGTCCAGATTCATTCGCTCGAAATACCGGCATAAAAATGAGAATTTGCATGATCCTCCGTAGCCTAATCACGCGAAAGGGCAGGCAGCGTGTGATTATGTAAATTCCTCTATTCACCGACAACTTCATAAAAACGAGGATAGAAATTACTTGAATCGGCTGGAAGATGCTCCGCAAATGTCATCAATTTCGCTTAATGCAGAGGTATCGGTGCGTTAGCGAGTTCCCACACACACCAATCGCATAAAGATCCGGCGATCTAATAACGCTACTTATAGCAACGGTACCATAAAACATCTGGATTTTTAATGAATCTCTCGCGTCGATGTCGACGGAATCCGGTGCGCATCGTGCGTAAATATCGTTTTTTATGATCTCGTCCTTTACGCAACCGCGTTTATTCGATTCGGTTCCCGATCGTCGTTCGATACGGCGTTCTTGCGCCGATCGGGAGGTGTGAAGCTCAATTACAAGGCGTTCCAACGCGTCGAGTTTGGTATCAATTAACGAGATGACCGGTAAAACGCGTCTTATATGGAAAAGTTCGCCACAGATTGCGTGTCTCCTCTGGAAAACGAAGCTTCCGCGTTCCCCGGCCGTCGCGGGCCCGTAATGGCTCCTTATTAGCCGGTGTGTTCCGCAGATATTTTCGTCCCGTTCCTGAAAATGAAGATCGGCAATTACTGCATTAACGTTACCACGTAGAACGACGCTTCGATCCACGCTTATCGATCGAGGCAACTCTCGAGACACGTTTCCGCGAATCGCGGCTCTGCGCTGATCTTTTCCATCTCGCCATTTTGCGACATTCGATCTGTCACCAACAAAAAATCACCAATATATCGAATCGAACGAAGGGGACGAATACGTGCACGAAATTTAAAGGAACATGTCAACTTTCCCCCCCGTTAAAATATAGGTGGCATTAAAAGTTGTAACAATCTTTTTGGAAGGACCCAAAATAATTGATCGCAGAGGCTGCCACGATGTCGGCACTCCAAGTTATGCGATGAGAAAGATATGAAAATTTGTCCCGTTAACATTTGTCGACCAATGAAAACTTCACGGAAGGGGTTAAGAACCCGAGGAACGGGGCGAGGGGTTAAACAGTCGAAAGAACGCAATTCCTACCGTGTCTGAAATAATCAGAGTGCACCATACTTCGACAAGACCGCCAAATCATGCCGGTATCTCGGCGCTCCGTGAGTCTTGCAACACGTTGTAGTACGAGGCCCATAAAGGATGTCGACCGTCCGAGCGATATGTAAAAGTGAAACAAGTTAGTCGTCGAACGGTGGTATCGGCTCGCGGTCCTGGGACTTCTGACGCGACCCGGGGTCAGGCAACGGCCGGTGGAACACGTGCACTCGGGCCCCGAACGGGCAGCCGTCACGCGTTGCACCGCGTTGCATCGGCGTTGCACCGGGTCGCGGTGCGTGTCGGTTGGTCCCTCGAATGCCTGTAACAAGACGGACAATAACAGGCGTTACAGCGCGGCAGGGTCGAGGATGTTCGACGTCGGACGCGCACACGGCGCGTCTCACGCGCGTCGCGTCGCGTTTCGCATTGCTGGAACAAGGACGGCGAGCGTGCGATCTCTCCTGCGACACGGCGAGCAGAAAACGAAGAGAGAGAGAGAGAGAGATACAGAGAAAGGGAGTGAGAGAGGGAGGGAACGGGAGGGAGAGCGCGATACGCCGGGGCCCGGTGGGAAAGAAGAGGCCTGAGAGAGTGGATCGAAGATGTAAGGAGGCCCGTGCATCACCTGTGTCGGCCCACGGCCCACGGGTATTGCCGCTGGCGTGCCGATGCAACCTGGCGGCCCGAGTTGCAAACGCCGAGGAGTGGGAAGAGCGGGGCCCGAAGGCGCCGAGAAGTGGGGGGCGCGGGGACTTAGGGCGCCGAGGAGTGGGGAGCGCAGGGACCTCGGGCGCCGAGGATTGGGGAGCGCGGGGACTTCGGGCCCTGTCAGAGGGGAGGGGGCCGCTGCGTGTGTGACAAGTGAGGCCCCGGGAGGTATCAGCCACCACCACAGACGCGTACGCGCCCAGCGGGACGGGGACGAAGAGGAATCAGCCGCGAGAGAGACCGAGACGGCTCCCCGACCCTCGAAGAAGGAGGGAAACAGCGTTCTCTGTTACCGCGAGCGTAAAGGGTGGAGGGATACAATGTCTGGGATAGACAGAGAGGGGAACAGGCTGCCCTCCGGCGCTCGTCCGACGGCATTCCTTCCACCGAGCGAGTCGCCTCTTCATTCTTCTTATCGGCTTCTCTTTCTTCCTCCCCTTTGTACTCCGGCGATAGTCTCCCTCGTCGCCACCCTGCCACCCCATACTACCAAGCCGACGCTTAGGTCCCAATTTTAGCCTCGAAAGACGGCTAAACACCCGACTTTGTCACCTGCCGCCCCCTTGACCCTCTGTATTCCCTCTCTGTCTCTGTTTTCGTTTCCTTTTTCTTTTGGATTTCAGCTGGGTTCTGTTTGTTGCCGGTGATCGTGCTCTGCCGAAGAAGTCGTGGAACCGTCACCCCGTGAGGTGGATTCGGGATTCTTTTGTCCACGCGAGCGGTCGACGATCTGATCGGGACAGGGACTTTCTGGTGAGAGAGGAGTCTGGTGTTGACAATGGAGTTGATGGATAGGTCGAAACGTGCTGCAAAATTGATGCGTATGTATATTTATTACCTAGTAATATTGTTCAATTCTTTTAATACTTGAAGGTACAATGAATCGACTGGAGACAAAATGTGTACAGTCGACTGGAACCGATTTTCTGGATATTCCTCGTAAATCGATTCGGTGGCAGCAACCACCGCCGATCTCTCCGCGGTGTCCAGAAGGCGCGGTTCCAACTTCACACTGTTATTTATCTGTTTCATTAACTTGTCCTCCGATCTACATCTAAATACCAGCAAGGTGTTACGGCGCTATCACCTGGAAAACTTCGCGGAGCCAGCCTCTCTCGGTTTATTAATCTCCGATCTCACAATCGGCCGTAGATCTGGTCGGACTGTCGCTCTCTCTTTCCTCGTCGCCGGCGAACATTCTTTCCAGCACGAATTCCGACGGTTGAGGGAACGATAGTAGAACCAGTCGGACAATTGAACTTTTCTTTTTTCCGCGACTTTCTCCGCACCGTGTTTCGGCCGGCGCGAACGCGTTTTAATAAAACGAACACTGGAACGAACACGGGCACCCATTAGTCTCGATCATGGCAACTGCGCAGCCGACAAGAGAACGGTCCCAAATAGCTGAAATTTCTTTTTTCTGGATATTACTCTCGAATTTCCTTCTATCCAATGTTTATTATTTCCCGTTAATGCCTCAACGAGTTCCTCCAATTATATGTTGCACCATTCAACAAATTTTTATTTTCAAATGTCTACCGTAAATTGATACACAGTAGCAAAGACAACTTCGATCGAAACCAGTCGAGCTGTTCAGGCGGTTTAACAAACCTAATGCAGCAAACCGGAGTTGAAAATCTTAGGCTCGTAGTGTGGTACAATCTGAAAAAAAGTTACTGAACTTATGGCCTCGGCTAATGTGCTGCGCCAAGTCCAGATGGTAACGCAAACTATTCATTTGCAGCATTTTCCACCTTATTCAGCATGCAACTTTTTTTCTCCGCGGTTGCGACGTTACCCATTTACGGGGCCTCCTTCTAGGGTCGCAGTTTTCAAATGCGTCATTCTAAAATGCTGCTCGATGAATTTTTGTATTGTATTTTCAAGCTTCGATTTACACGTGTTCTTTGAGTCGTTGTTATTAAATATATCGTAATCCGAATTGCTTGATAGAATATTGGAGATCGGGTTGAAATACACAACATACCTAAGACATTATTTCAAATCAGGGGTTAAACTCCTCGATTATGAGAACGACCAGGAAATCACGCTACAAGCGTCCTCGATCAGGGACGGTATAGCGATCGCAACCAGCACTCCCTCGAAAGACCAGTATCGGAGAGGATCTTCCCGAAGCGGTTTTCCTGGATCCACGGAAAGAAGAATGATCCGTTCCGTGTAACGGACAGCGTACGAGCGAAAAACCGTCCCGGCTATGTGTATCCCCGTTCAACGTAATTAAAAGTAATTTCCTTAAGCAGCGCCGTATCGGTCGGGGCTGAATTTCAACGCGAGATAGCATCAACGGCGCATAATTTATACGAAGCGCAGAAAAACAAATACATTTCCGACGTCGGACAGGTCATTATACGTTGTGTTATTTATCCTTGATGATCATGAAATACCGGTTCCCCGCGGCCGGGCTAACGTACAATAATTAACGTACGATAGTAATAACGATAATTCGTGATCTCGCGCAGCATTCCGCCGCTACCGGACAACCGGCGCGGCACTGCGCGAGCCTTCATTCATCGATCTCGATCGCGGGATCGCTTGGGAACTGATCCTGCCGGGTCCTGCCTCGTCCCGGCGGATCCTGCAAGATCTTGGACACCTTCACCGTTGATTTACTATTATTTCATTGGGGCTACCGGACGGAATTGCTGGCAGAAGACTGGTAATGGACGAGACTTAATGCAAACGATTGCGTTTAGTTCATAAATCGTCGGGCGCTGTAAATGGTGAAGATCGACAGCCTGATTGCTATGGTCTAATCCACTTTTATACCATCCTTTCTGAAATGTTTCCCACCCCTGAAGAATCTGTTTAATATGTACATCAGTAATTTTCTTTGGATATATATTTTTAATCGTTTGCAGCTCATTGTTTGCGAAACTCGAATATTTTGCTTGTAAACGAACAAGAGATTTATGAAGACAGTCTCATGAGTTAATTTGTGCATGGCCTTGATGGTGGATAGATCGTTCAAGATCATCTTCTATCCCACGTTATCCTGGATGATCCTGCAATGTCCTGGTAGCTAATAGACGCATTCATCATCGGTTCCCTCGATTTAGCGTTATCTAATCGCGGCTACCAAGCGGAATTCGCTCGGATTTCTGCAGGATGTGAGCATGTATCGAGGCTTATAGGGTCCAGGTACAGCAGTGGCTGATACCTCGGGTACCTCGGGTCCAGGATAAGTTCTACGCAGCGGTCCGAGTGCCGCGGGTCGTTTCCTCGGCGATTTTTACTCGCGGCAAATAATAAATTATCGGCCGGCCGTGCGTAATCGGCCTGGAATATAATCTGCGCATGGACAACCGTATCGCGCTGCGGTAGCTGCGGAGGCTCCCTCTTAGCCTACAATCTGTCTTACATATTCATTATGGCTGGAGGGTGAGCAGGTATTATCTCAGATGGTCGGTTTGGAACAACGTATAGCTTGTAATTTTCAGGGGGCCCCATGGACTGCCCCTCTTTACTCTTCCACGTCGTACTCTTTGGATCCTTCGATCTCTTTCTCTCTCTCTCTCTCCCTCTCTCGTTCTTCCTTTCTTTCTTTCTTTTTTCATCTCTCCCACACCTCAACCCCTAGAATTGCTGGCCAACAGGGACCTGCTAAAAATTGGGAACGAAATCGAATTTACGAAATTGTTGTCGTTACGACATCTTTACGCAAAATTAAAATTATTCCATTCCACTGAGTGCAGAATAATACAACACTCACTAGATTTTTGATTAATTTTACTGTTTTATATTCTACCTATTCAGCTTTGTTTAAAATCAAAATTCGTAATCCATTTATCACACATGACAATAGTGTAAGGGCTCCGAAAAGGCAAAAAA
>CM052198.1:8299815-8377347 GCA_028455805.1 Lasioglossum figueresi | reverse complement strand
ACTGTACGAGTGATTTCCGCGCTCCCCTGTATTGTTATTTGTTATAACATTCTTCAATACCCGGCATCTCTGAACATACTTTCCATTAGAAAAAGGTTTGAACCCACCTTAATAAAATGTAGGCCCCGCTGAAATTTGCGATAGTGAGAGTGGAAGAGGGAAAGAGTGGTAAATGGATTTGAAACCCCAGGGGACCAAATATCATTACGTTACTTTTTTTACAACATTCTTCGATAATAAGAAATTGTGACTGTACTTTATGACGAAGTACTATCAAGTACAGCAATCTAACGTAAGAATAAGAATAAATTGAGTAGCACGCGTTTTCTATGCTAGAAAAACCGACGTTTATAATTATCGATTTCTTTGTCCGCGTATTGATTTATTATTGTTGTATTACATTGCACAAATTGTTATGAAACAACCATTACTTACGATCTCGCGCAAAGGTAAAATAGGTTCATGAAAAGTGATTATTAAGATCGTTTTTCTGATGAAAAGAATGCAACGATTACAGTGTTAATGGAGGAACGATCATTATCTACATTATCGGCGTTAAAGTGTTAGAGCGTGCGTTGCAATCTTCAGAGTTTCACAGTGTCATTATGATCCCCGAGGTTAAAAGCTTGAGAGATTTCAAGCCTGAAAGCCTTAATTGTACATTCATTCTGCGATCACGGGCTAGCATTTATTTTTTAATAACAGTCCGCCTTAATTACTATACTTCACCCCTTTTTCCATCATTCTTTGTCGACATTTTTGTGTCAGGCATCTTGTAGAATCTTAATGAGTAATTTACATTACAAATGTCGTAATTATAAGAACCAATCCGAGAACTAATCCAATCTTTTCCTCGATAGTATTATTATCGCTTGAACGAATGAAACAAACTCGTGTAGCAATGACCACGTTGAAATCTTGTTAACCCACTTTCCGCGTGTAAAGCGTGAAATAAAAAGGAGAATAAATACTGTACAGAATAAAACAAAAGAAACGGTTACGTGTCTGTCGAAAGATCAGATCGGAACACCCATTCGCAAGGTGCAAGTATCCAAATCTCGAACAGTAGTAAATTTGTAGTGTCGGGACCCGGCGGTCTCGGTTCGTTTGGCGTTTCCGTCGCAGACACCCACAATTGATTTAAGCCGTGGGATAATTGGTACCCGGGGTCGGTGGTAGCGCTCTTATCGGCGTATTAAGACAGTTAAACACAGGTTGTCACCGTATCGACAAATACGGGGTTTCGGGTGGTTGGCTGGCGAGCTGGGAGAGGAAGAGAGACGAGCTAAGAGAAACGAAGTGAGAGAAAGAGAGACAAGGTAAGAGAAACCAAGTGAGGGAGAAAGAGAGAGAGGGGGGGGGGGGGGAGGAGAGAGAGATAGAGTAAGCGAGTCGAGGCAGGTAAAAGTGCGGGTTTCAGGTTGCTTTGGGACTGGTTCCTCGGCGAGAGAGCGCGCGTGGGTGGAAGGCCAATCGCGGTAGCACTCTGCCAGTGCCGAGTGCAATGCAGAGTGCAGCCAGTGCAGGTGCAGCACAACGGAACAGTGGCAAAAGAAGCGGCGTTGCGCTGGTCAGCGCTGACACGCCCGGTTGCCCGCGCTTCCGGCGCCACCGTCGAACGCCAAGTTTCACAGCCCGCTGGCGCCTACGAATTCGCAATTGCCGTTCCGTTCCGGTCCGTTCCGTCCTCGCAGAATCGGCGAGTCATGCTCCGCCTTGATTAATGACGACCGTCGTCGACGTCGAGAGAACCTCTTTAACCGCGATCGACGAAAAACCAATGCCTCGTCCATCAAATGCCCGACTAACACCGTCTTTAAACAAATCATCCACTTTATAATTTCTTTTAATCATACCGTACGGCCACGGTTATCCGAACTTCCGATATCCGAAGTCTCCATTATCCCGTCACGCCTGGACAGCTCAATCAAAGATTTGAGAGATTTTTTAGTGGAATCATTTTATCGGCACGGTATCGGTAAGAACGAAAATAATACGTGGCCACTAATTTAAATCGCAACGGAGTTTAATTAAAATGTTCACGAGACAAACAATTTATAGCATACAATAATGTTTAAAAAAGGATGTAAAAACATTTTCATTAACGATAATGGCAGATACTCGGAGCAAGGCGTAGCAGCGTAAACCTAACCGAGACCTGGGAAAGAGCGGCTATGGTTGATCGAATTAATCATGCGCATATCGCAGCAATTAATCATATATTGCAGGCAGAAAATATTTTCATTAATAGCAAAGGTAATTACCCGGACCTAATCTAGGCTTAATCTAGACTTTACTCAAACCTGACAAGAGGTGTTTGATCGAACTAACCATGCGACCATTATGGTAATTACTGGGCTGCGGATCATTATACGCGGTAACAATTTTCTGTATCCATTACAAGAAACGGGAGCCAAATACATTCCAAGCTTCTCTGTTGTCCGAGAAATGTTTAATCCACAGTTTACAACTTACTTCTCGCCCACACCAATACCCGCATCCCAGAAACTTTCATCCGCCTATAAATAGCGTCGAAGCTGTCCACGTCGGAGACAAACCAAGGCTGTTATTCGAACTTGACAGTCCTCCCTCGTTGTCGGTATCAATTTTAGAAATTGCTAGCCGCCGATCCGGTAGCCTAAGCTGCCGCAGATAACACGGCCACGGTGTTACCAGCGAATATGTATACAGCGGACGGACAAGATCTGTTCGCGATAGCGGGAGCGCTTGTGTGCAGGGAGTAGAGTGGGGGCTGGCTTTTGCTAGGCATGCAAGTAGCAATATAAAGCGGGTAAGTATGCATCGGTGGCAGAGGAATGACATTTATTTTCGCCGACAAGACGAAGAGCGTGCTCGATGCCGATCGATCAATCGGAGCTCCGGTGCAATGTTGCAGCCGGAACGATCTTACTTTGGGCGACGATCAATCAACGGAAGCGGGGGTGTGAGGGAGCGAGAGAGAGAGAGAGAGAGAGAGAGAGAGAGAGATAACGGCGGGACAAATGCTCATTGGGGATAGTCAAAGCGCAACGATGGCCGATCATTCAATTCGCAATTAGAAAGATCGAGAGAGCGAGCTGGGCCCGAGCTGGGCCCGAGCCGAGCCGAGCGTGTAACAGATCTTAGTCCCTACCGTTTCTGCAACAACGAGCCCCGCGCGCATTATGCGCGCTATACTTTTGCCCCGGCGCGTTATTAATTGCGGTATGGATGTCGGATAAATGCGCCGGCATTCATTTTCGTAACGATTATTACGCTTAATGATACCCATATGTTGTTACCCTATCCCTCAGGCCAATTTCCTGGCATTACTCCCGGATAGCTCACCTGGCTCTCTGTTGTATCTACCTGGACACAATGATCGGCCCGGACGCCGCACCGGGTTGTCGGATTAACAAAGACCCGTTGCACAATGTCCCGTAGCTGCCGCGCTATCGTTAACCTAGATTGCATCCGCAGGTCGTTTGTATTCGGTAGCTAACCCTCCATCGAAGATGAACGATCCGGATAAGAACGAGATGCTCGGAACGCTTCGAGGAATTTTATGAAATATCAATCTGGTTTTCTGCTTGTCCGAGCTCACCGGTTGCTTCTTGTAACATTGTAGAGGAAGGCCGCAGCTGCGAGTTCAAGGATCAAGAACCGGTGGCCTTGGAGAAGGTCTTGACGGTTGCATCGCCCACGTGGAAGTTCAGCAATTAAGCGCGATCAGGTAGATTTGCTTTCACTAAGTGCTTTTAATGCGATTGTGGTTTTTTTTACCTGGTTATTTCTGTGGTTGCCAGGAAAAACGCCGCGTGTTACAATTATCAAAAAATTTTAGTTTATGCATTAATTGAACTTTATGGTATAGGATTTACGTATTTACCAGAAAAGGTCATGAAATTAAATTCAAAAGGCTCGAAAAAATAATGGTATTTAATCGATGTCTTGTGTCAAAGCATCAGTGATCAAAACTTTAAACGGTATTATCTCGATAGCGAAAGTATTTGATATGCGGCGATCTTCCTGACAACCGTAGGTTTAGCGTTACCAGCGTTAAATGAAAATGAATTCTTGCCTGGTGAATAGCGATCGCCAGAGGCGCCAGTGTCGGAACGCATTTTTCTTCGTTCTCAAGAGCGTTTAGAATGCGAGCACCGTTCCCGGTAAAAGCACAACGGCCAGACAATGAACGTGAGAACGAAAAAAGGGCGAAGTGGATAAGGATGAGTCGCAGTTGCGTGTCACCCCATCGGGAGGCGTCTAAGTGGTGTCTAAAAATGTTCTTTATTCAGGGGGGACAATGAGTGCACAATAGCGCGGTCGCCTACAGCCGGTACAATCTGGGATTTCGGGCTACTGAGCATTTAGGTTTGCAACTCATCGTGAATCGGAAAAACTCCCCGGTGGGAACCGAACACGTTCCGAATGTTAACGCGGCTGTCCCGGAGGGACTGGCTGTCCCTTTCTACTTAAGTAGAACCAAAACATTCGGGCAGCCTTTTTATCGATCAACAGGAAAGATGCTCATCGACGGTCTCGTCTCTCGAGGCATTAATTCGCGAATATGATCTTTCACTTTTAACACTTGAAAAGTATTATTTCGAATTTATTAAAATTATTGAAGATAATATATTATCGAAACAATTTCATCCACTCATTCTTGTCGTAAATGTATAAAATCCTCCAACCATTCAATTTCTGTTTCAAAATCTTCAACAAACGCAGAATTAGCTTCAAAAACCCAGATTCTGAAAAACCGTGTAATTAAATTACGTTTTGAAAGGACGCAATGAACGTACAGCTTTTAGTCCAGCTTCGACTGCTCTGTTTGCAAACAACAATTAACGGGCACGTCTCCGCGATAGAAATGTCGGTACCCAGACACTATCTCCGATGAAAGTTGCAAAGTTAGCGATACTTGGAGACAGTAGTGAAGGTGCGTACAGCGGTAACGACAATTCTGCTCCGGCAGACAGACGGAGAAATTGATAAATTGCCGGAAACCGGCTAAATCCGCGATCGTTTCGAAAATCATCAATCTCCGTTCAAAATTCTGCACGGTTCAGCGGCAGACCGGTACGTCTCGCTCGTAATCGACTCGATGTTTCTAATCCGCGCATCGTTTCTAAAACGCAAACGCGTAATTAACATAAATAACGCACTCTGACGTTGTTGCACTCGGTGCACCGGACCGGTATGTACCCCGTCACGGATATAATATTTAAACGACAGCGCTTTCTACGTTACCAGCAATTTATTCGAGACGCAATTACCACAGAGCCCCGGCTAAGCTATACGTTATTGCGGCTAATTGGAAATCGACACTATCAGACGCACAGAAAGCATCGGTGTCTTATAATTCCTCCGTTAATCACTTCTAGTGGAAGTCGGTAATTAGTACTAACCGCGGCAATTTCGCCTTCAGATATATGTATATTCACTTCGTGGTCGCCGGTTAACTTTGATAAAGTAAAGCGCGATTACGTGCCTTCCCCCCTCCACCTCTCTACTCCCTTCCCGCTGCTCCTCTTCCGTCGAGGGTCGTGTTTTCAATGAATTCGCTCGAGACGTTTTAAAACGCAAATTACACGTAGTTTTAATCCCCGATTTCGTGCCGCGCCACGTATAACTTCCGTTGTCGATCATGCGATAACGTGGCAGCAATATTTAAATTAGTTATGCACATGCAGGCTCTAGTAATTGGCAGAAGCTCCGATTCTTCTTTGATCTTTCTATCAACTTCAATTTTGTTACATTGATTTGTCTATGAATGGTGGGTTGAGCGCCGTTCGTAATTTTGCATAAAGTGCATCTTCCGTTTTCAAATTGTGCGCGTCCTGTAACTGTATAAATGATAAATGAACATTTGGTTTGACAAACTAATTTCGTCCGAGGTAGATTGTTGAAAATATATTTTATACGCGTCGAACCAACAGCGGGGCCTTATTTAGCTGATAAGTAGGAATACCGGTGATCCGAGATTACCGATCAATTTGCAGATCGTTATCTCCTCGGTATAACGCAACACGAAGCATCGGGCCCATTGTCGTTAACGAGCAACCGAGACGCGAACAATGTGCAACTTGATAATTAGATGCCACTTGTGTGTACCCGGACCGTTTACACTTAACGCGGTCTACAATTTCGAAGGCAGACCCTTCTGCACGGGGCCCCGTTAATCGCTACATGTGTCCGTCAAGCTGAATAAAGTAAATTATACGAGGCGCTGCTTACGTGTTGCGAATCCCCTGTGCTTCATTATATTCGATGCCACTGTTGTAACACTCTCTGTATTGTCGAGAAGATAACTGCCTTCGAACTTCTTCGCCCCGAAGAGTATCCACGGGACGAGCATCATCGCGAGACGTGTCAAAAATTCTTCGCGGAGATCCACGTCGGTGTATAATTAATGTTCCCCGATGGAATTTGTAAAGAACGATTTTTCCATGGTGTTTACAAAGGTTTATCAGCAATCAGGATGATGCCGCGCAAAGTATACTTACGGTCTAATAGCAGCCCTCGCACTATTCCGTGCAAGTTTACAAACTATTCGCGAGAAAGTTTCTTCCTTTTCAATTCGCCGCTGATGCGTGGTTGTCCAAGAATGTCTTTACATGTTAAATATTTTCGTAAATACGTCTTCGACGGATGACACGTTATCCGTTGGAAATGTAGACTTGTCCGTGAACTTTAACTTTGTATTTTCAGGGGTGTGCGGGTACTCGAAATTACCGGTTAAAAATACATTAGGGTCCCGATTTTCGATTTCGAATTTGACATATCGAAATCCTAATTAGCAGGCGTTTAATATAGTCCCGGGGACGGAAACAACTGATTAGGCGTGCGTCTACCGGGTTGAATACGGTTTCTCGTTCTTTTTACAGGTCCCTTTCGCTTTCCAGAGACAAGACAATGACGTCCGACCTCCGGGCGAGCGAACGCGGTAGAACGGTTGGCCGCGGGGGAAAAAAAGGGGGCAGTCCAGCGATGATGAAGAAGACGAAGAAGAAGCCGAAGACCAAAAGAAGAAGCCCAAGAAGACGGGCAAGACGAAGAAGATGAAGTTGAAGTTGAAGAGGAAAAGGTCCGACGTCGGTGAGACACTCGGGAGCAAGAAGAGGCCGGCGAAGAAGAAGAAGAGCAAGAAGAAAATGGGCACGCGGAAGGGAAAGAGGGAAGATCAATAAGAAGAAGAAGAACAAGAAGAAGAGGACGCGGAGGAGATTGACCCTCTGGCCCGTTCGTACGCAGAGGAACACGCACGCGACCGGTTCTGTTTCACCCCGATGCGATGCTAAACGAAGTTTTACCCGCCGGCTGCTCCGGCAAATCGTTCCGCAGCGGCGCGTTCTGCCAGTCCTCTCTCTGCCAGTATAGTTTGCGTCCACGAGATTGACAACGCTCCTCGCTGCCACGCTGATTGCGGGCCCCCGGACCGGTATGAAGACGTGAACCGGCCTCGCTGGATACAATACGAGAGCTGGATATCGGCTTTCTCGCATTGTCCAAACCGATGAATGCCAACCCCGGAACCGATTATGAGCGCCGAGGCAAACGACGCGACGCGACGAGACGCGATACACATTGGAATTGCGATTGGCTCGATGTCCGGGGGTTTGTCGTGTGCGCCGTGCTCTCTAATTTCTGCCATTGACGGCTGATAGATGATTAGACGCGACGTAATGACGAGAGTGACCGATTGTGCCGGCCGCCACGCCGCCAGCTCGTTGGTAATGGCGAGGGTGCGCCCGACACAATGGCTGAAGGGCGCTCTTCGAGATCTAGGTCCTTTCCGATGGATGACGACGACCCAGTTCATTTTGTAGGCTAGGACTCATCGATCGTTGCTGGGACTCGGTTTCAGCCGGCTTTTCGATTTGCTGCGGTTGGTAATATCAAGTCTGGATACTTAATTGCCTACGTGTACAGACGATTACACAGGAATTCACATGTTAAAAGTTAACTTAAAAGCTTAGAGGTTTGCGTTTTTTAACATCGTTATTATGAACCGCATAAATTAGCCACGCTAATTATACTGCAGACAATCTACGGTCACAAGTATTCGCGTTGAGACCGTACAACCAACCTGCGATTTTCATCGGAGATCAGACGAGATCCGACGCAAGATCCGCCCTAAGATAAAGTTCCATCGATTCCTGTGGCGAACGATCCACGGGTAAACGGAATCTCCGCAGACTCGTATCGATCTCCGAGCAGGAAATTAATTTCGTGATCGTACGTTTGAATCATCCGGTGAACAAAGTACGGAAACGATAAATTTCGACCGGTTGGATGCCATGGATCGGGAGAAATCTTTCTTGCCATGTGTTTCTCCAAGGTTGATCGCTTTTTACAACACGAGTTGATCAAGAACCCGATGCTGTTTCAATATGTTTGACGTTTAGACGATCTTTGATATTGTGGCCGTTTGGGATTCTTAACGTCCTCGAGATCTACTCTGTTTCTTGATGTGGTTTTCTTCATCGTCATTCTCTAACATCAAATTTAAAAGATAGAGAATCAACAAATGCCACAAACCTGCCTCGAGCGGAAAATAAGACAAATTTCCACGCGGGTCGTGCACGACATCTCTTGTGTACGATATTTATCTTGAACATCGTTGCGATTACTATTTCGATTTCGATAAATGCGACCGTATGTTTCAGTCGATACAGCAGCACAGACTTTTGCTACCGATAATTTAACGATCCGCCGCAAACACGGTCCAATTAATTGAACCAAATTGCTCGCTGTCGCCTCGGAATGTTTTAATTGATTGCGGGACATTTTTTCTCGGCCAAGGTTACAGCAAGGTCATCGCATCGCGTAGGTTGTTGCATCTCCCGGGCAGAGAGTCAGCTGCGACGCGGCTGCAGGCGCGGATAAAAGTGTACTCGAGGCATTTCGAGCGAGATTCCACAACAGTCCTCGATGATCCATATCGTTCTGATTTTTTGAGATTCGTGGCGGTTCCAGGTGTGGCCCCTCTGCCGTATGGTGGAGCGACTGGACCGCGATTCGCCTCGAAGCTGAACAGAGATTCGTTTCGCGTGACGACGCGGTGTGTGTCGTAATGGGCTATGCAAATTTATGATGATGCGTTCGCGATAATAGTATGAATTACCCGGGCGACGGGGATCGACCGAGTATTCCGTGAAATTTAGCGCGCAATGCCGAGGTTAATGCGCGTTCAAGTACTAAATTTCTTATCGGAGGATGAGTCTATTAGCGGACACCATTGTGTTCTCGAAAGTGTACGCTTTCGAGCTATCGAATCGGTGTCGGGAGAGTTGGGAACGTATTTCCGGGAATGTTTCTAGAATTATCTATTTTACCTTAATACTACCATCAAAGGTGTCAAAGACACCTTGTCAAATTTCAATGAAATGAAATTGAATCAATATTATTTTCACAAATGAGCATTCTCGCAGGTGACTGTATCTCTGTTCAGACCCTGACGAGTTCCCGAAGATCGACGTAGAACCAACAGCAAAAGAACCTCAAAAATTCGACTGCCAACAAAACGAAACACGAAGAGAAGAAAACTTGTATCGCTGATAGAATGTCAGGCGAGCACCGCATTGGAGGCTAAAAATCCGTCTTTTACGATCGTCGAATTACCAACGAAGCTCGTTGAAGCTTACAAGTTCGGCGATCGGATCGGGACCTGCTCCGAGCTGGCTGACGTTGGCTCGGGGTGGCTGGTTCGGCGCGCAGCTGCACGCACGTGAGCGGAGGAATCGCCGTGAAACGCTAACGTTATAATAACGGTCGTAACAACGGCAAGAAGTTGTAATTTAAATTGAGTTTCTCGCTTGTCCGCCGGTAATAGCTCTATCGCACGCTACTTGCACGGAAACGCGAAAGAAAGACAGCGAGCGCGGTGCTCGGTGGAATCGGCGACGACGACAGAGGGAGGGAAGAACGACGATCGGCAACGAAGCGAACCAAAGCGAGGGACACGGATCGTGGTGTAGTGGATGGTAGACAGAGAGGTAGATGGATCATGCGAGGCGGGTGGGTGTGAGCGATATCTCCGGGCTTACAGAGGCTGGGGTGCGTTGATCTAATTGATAGCCGGCCTGGGGACAGAGCCAGGATATGACGCGAATCCATTGTGGCCCACATTATTGTAATATATATTATAATACGTATCCTCCGTCGTTCGCAACGGAGCCGGGCCGACGCGACGTCGAGCGAGAAATATGCGGGGAAAAGAAAGGGACGGGGTGACACCGATGCTGGTGTAATAATGCGTCGACATTGTTCGGCTCAACAGTTAGGGAGTGCGGTCAGCAAGTGTCAGACAGATCGCCGGGATTTAGCGACGCGACGAACCCTTAGAACCTTCGCTGTAGAGGTGGAGAGTGTCGCGGGTTCCCTTAGGGCGGTGCGAGTGACCTTCCGTTATGTTCTTGCGATCTTTGTTGGGGAAGAGTGCCGGGAGATCGGTTGCGTTGTTGTTAAACTTGCTGCGATTCTTGATTGCTATGTTCATACTTGAACGAAATACATAGCAAGCGGATGTAACTGTGCGCGGTCGCGTCTCATTTCTGAAGGACCAGAGCTCTCGCAAGCATCTCGCGTTGACCCACGCCGATGATCGAGCTTGACGCCGACATCAATGCGGCGTGCACACCTCGAGTGAAAATACTCCCCGTCATCAAATAGGAGGACGCTCGGTGCTTATCCGGAGTAGCATCTTCAAAGTGTTAACTGGTGATCCCTCGGCCCGGGGAATTCGTTAAAAGACATGTTGGTAAGTCGTGCATGCCGGTTGCTCGCGTGAAGCGAAATTGAAGCGCAACCACTCGAAAATGAACGGGCATAGGCGTCTCCTAACGGAAAGTCTTGCTTGCGGATCCTTGGCGTTCACTCTCGTCGCGTTTTGCGAACGAGACGTCGCGCGACTACATACGTCTCGCTGGCGCATCGCTGGAACTTATAATGAAGAAAATCCTCGAGACGATCGAATATAGGAGACACGTCTATATAGAATCACTAAAGCGAAGGAGAGAGCCTGCACACGGGCGTGTCTTTTCCCTTGGTTGACGCGCGCGCGTGCACTCCCTTCGCGCCACCCTTTTGCCAGCCTTCGGATTCAAAGTGTCCTCGTTATAGCCGAAGTGGATCCCGCCGCGAGCCCCCGCGAGCCCCCGCGGTAGCATCTAACGTTTAATTGCATCGGACTTTAGCGCCGGATATAACTTCACTGCCGGAAATTAACAGGCTTTAACTATTGCCTATACCCGGCGATCTACGCTCTCCCGTATAAATTATCGAGCCTGCGTTCTCTCCTGTTCCCGTTCGGAGACCGTGGAACCTGATCTCTCTCGCTCTCCCCTTTGCCAGCTCGGACGCGAGCTCTCTCGCTCTTCTGGTTTATGCTACGCTATGGTCTCGATTCGTATGGTGCACCAACACGCGAGGAGATCAAGCGGTGGGAATAAGCGCGCGCCCGTTCTGAATTGCCTCGGCTTATGCGCGTGTCCGCCCCTGGACGCCCGTTATTAGAAGATCGAGCGAAACGTCACGGTGTGATAATTAATGCCCCGATACTAAGGCGAACCGCTCGACCGGCCTGTAGTTATTACCGATTATGCAATATGTTTGCGAACGCGTTCGAGAGAGCCCCTCGATATATACTCTTCCCCTCCCCCCTCCCACCTCTATTGCCGCGGAGACCGTACCCCCTCGGTGCCCGTTTCAATTAGTTTCAAGTGCAACTGCGCCGCCTACTAGCGAAATTTCCGATGCGAGGTGAGAAGTGTTTTATTCGCCACCGGTGGTGATTGGATTTTGATTTCTTGTTTCAGGGAAGGGAGGGGTTGTTTCGGGTAATTGATTTTTGGGGGTTCCGCGCCGGTTGAACTAGATTCGACGCCGATGGTGGGGATGGGTAATAGATTTTGATTTGGGGACCGGTGAATTTGACGTTTGACTCGACCACGACAAACGAACCCCGACAAACTTGACTCCACCTCCTCAAAACCCATCGATCCCGTCCACAGCTCCGTCCCAGAGCTATCTATCTATCAAATCCTCCAGCCAGAACAAGAAAACAAAAGCCTGATCGGTTGCCTTGGAATTTCACGCATCCACGAAACGGCACACGCAGACCCACGCAGATCGACGTTCGTCGCATCGGATCATACTCGGAGCGACGAAACTCGGGGCCTCGATCCCGGTAGATCGACAAGCAACAAGCACCTTCTGCCTGGGCCCTTCGTGGCCTCACCGCGAGCGGTGGTCTCGCTGGTTCGAACTTATCGGACACCCGATGGGCACGGCCGGGGCCCGAAATAATTGCCCGCAGTGAAATATAAATGATACCAAGATTGTGGATCGTCCGGGGTGCTGGCGAGGGGTATGGGGTTTGGCGCGGTTTTCTACGGTGTCCGTGGCCGGGTTGCCACGTGTGCGCGTATGCATGTGCGTGGCCCGTCGACTGGCTACTTGGTACGCGAGACGTACGCGCACGTAATTGCGTGCCCGTCCTGAAATTATTCATCTCCCCGGCCGCACGGCTGATCCCAGGCACCGCACGGACCCTGGCCAGCCAGCCACCACCGGAGCCAACGGTATGATAATGCATAGAAGTGCCAGTCATTATACTTATACGTAGCCGGTGTATCCACTGCCCATCCTACCTACTCGCTACGTAGATTACACCACCTCGGTAGCCCCGCTCCTTCACCCCCGTACTCCTCTACCTGGTACCAGCCATTCTCTCTCTCTCTCTCTATCTCTCTCTGTCTCTAAAGTTCTTTCTCGCTCTCTGTTATGCTGCGGGTCCGAGTGACGCTCCTCCTTTTCTGTTCTCTATAGTCTTCTCTTTCGTTCCCTTCTTCAGCGCGTTCGATCCTCTCACTCTGCTCAGATGAACGTAGGTTCACGTGGACGCGACCACCGCGTGTTTTACACGCACTGCAAGACTGAGGACGGCGAGGATGATTCTGGTAGATGATGTGTGCAGATGGTATTGGGCTGGTAGCATTGGTTTCGTAGCTGGGTTAGGGTATTGGGAGTTTTTGGAGGTATGGCTAGTGGGACGACACTGGGAGACGCGATGCTACGTCATGATGGGATTGGCTGAGTTTGGTAGCATGGGTTGAGATGTTTGAGAGAACATTGGGGCGGCTCTAACGGATGTAAAAGTTGGAAGGGTTGGAGAAAATATTGAAGAACTTGGGTATTGTGTTAAGAAATTGTTGGGTAGCGAGTTCCGACGCAGAAGTGTCGTTAACGGACGTCATTCCTGCAGTCTAAATTCCTGAGTAACAACCTCCCTTATCGTTCCAACTGCCGGCCACCAAAAAACCCTGAAACTACCCAGATCGTTCAACCCCGACTCTTCAGAACCCAGCGATCATAAAACAATCTAAAAACAACCTCGAAGACTAATTTCGAGACAACGGTAACGCGTAGCCTATCTCCGCTTCTTTCCCCGATTGCCGAGCGTCGGCCGCGATTACCGCGATTCGGCTGCGCAATCTGTTTGTCGTTAACTTTAATAATGTTTGAATATCACCAGAGCGTCGAGAGTCGTGCTTACCGTTTCTTCCTTTGGTTCCCGACCGGCTCGAATTTAAATTGCCACACACGGTGACGTTGTTCGGCATTGGTTCGGGCTACCGAGAGATATCATTCGCTGGCAACGGCCACGGGGCACCGCGGAAATTCGGGATAAATTGCCCCGCGAAACCGTTCCGTTTAAAAACGAATCACCCCGGGTATTATCCTAAGTGACTTTTAATGACACGGATCCAGCGGCGTCGGGAGTCTCCGCTCGGCTCTGCTCGGCTCTGCTCGTATCGAAATTCGGTTTGGTCACCGCCGCGTCGTCGGAGTCATCGTCCTTAACGCCGAAAGAAAAGTGGAGCTCCGGCAGCGTGTGCCGGAAGAGAACGGGTTTCTGTCTTGCTGTGGACGAGACGTTAATAAGTGAGCGAGAGAGAGAGAGAGATAGAGAGTAGGACGCGACGAGGCTCTCTAGAAGAGGGAACGGGTAAACAGAGCCCATGAGCGCGTGCACCACGCGTAATCGCCGATCCCGCGACGTCCGTCCCCGCGTAATTGAAGTTTCCGAGAAAAACAGACCTTATTGTATGAAATCTTCCCTGTAAACGTTCCCGAGAAGTATGTATATACAAGATAATTGCAGACCGCGAGGCCACCGATGATTGCACCCCGAAATTCAAGTGGAACGTGCAGTCGCCGCGTTCCGATGCACCGAAATTACGGTGTAACGTGTGCGCCGAGCATTATGCCAGGCGCTATGCTCAATTTCCCCGGAACTAACGCTAACTGAAAAGATCCCCGCCGCCGCCGTTCCGAGGGAATGTTATAATTTATTAGGTGTCCCGCGGCCCCGCCTCCGAAACCTGCGAACTAACTCCTCACCGGAATTCCAACAGTTCTTGCGCTGATGCATTCTCTAGGAAGTGCATCACGCTGGGTATGCTGTTTCTGGGGTGCTGCGTGCCGGGAGTGCGCTGGGTACTTTAAATTCTTAGGTGGTGCGGTTCTGTAATGTTCGCCTGTGTTGATCGGGACAGGAGAACCACCGAAATCAATCTTGATTATTAATACCTCGGTTCGGTCGTCTACTTCGAAGCAGCGAAGGTAGTCCTTGAAAGTTGGAATGCAAATATATTTAATCAAATCTATCGGAAACTATTAAGCACGATAACATTTGCACGCGTAAATGAACATTTTAACATTTTTGACACCATGCTCAAGGTTATTTGAGTGTCATCGATAAACAGCGGGTTTTGTATGCTCTCTCAAATCCTTCTCCCACCCCTCTACAGAAGCGTCTACAAAACCAAAAACAAAGATGCGTAAATTAACATTTTAACATTTTTGACACCATGCTCACGGTTATTTGAGTGTCATCGATAAACAGCGGATCTTGTATGCGCCTCTCTCAAATCCTTCTCCCTAACTCCCCCTACAGAAACGTCTACAAAACCAAAAACAAAGATGCGTAAATTAACATTTTAACATCTTTGACACCATGCTCACGGTTATTTGAGTGTCATCGACTAACAGCGGATCTTGTATGCGCCTCTCTCAAATCTTTCTCCCACCCCCCTACAGAAGCGTCTACAAAACCAAAAACAAAGATGCGTAAATTAACATTTTAACATTTTTGACACCATGCTCACGGTTATTTGAGTGTCATCGATAAACAGCGGATCTTGTATGCGCCTCTCCCAAATCCTTCTCCCACCCCCCTACGGGAACGCCTACAAAACCAAAAACAAAAGGACCGACCCAACCGAAAGACTCCTCCAGCTACCGAGACCCGCAAGGAATCGGTAATTTGGTCTCGCAGTCGGTAGTAGGAGCAGAGATTCAGCGCGGAAATTTCTCGCGATCCGCGATTCCCTTTGTTCCAGGATCCCCGAAGATAATGAACAGAATTACGGCTCGGGTTTTTGTTCTAGAAATTACACAGTAGTGTGCGGCCGCATGTCTGTGGCTGATTGCTATGCCCCGGCGTCTCCTCACGGCGATACACCGTCGGCGTCTGTACACACGTATCGCGTTCGAACGAACCCGCGACACACGTTCGTTTATTTACCAACACAGGTGAACCCGAGAGCAAGAGGGAGAGAAAACAAGACGGGGAGCAGGAATGAAGGAGACAGAGAGCATGAGAGGTATAGCGAGCCCGGGGGATTACGTTCGCGGTGATTGTGTGTTGGTGGAGAACCCACCACCTTGCAAAGCCGAGGAGCACGAGAGGAGGAGACTCGTCGCGGAGAGGGTTGGCGGGTCAGGGGCGGGGACAGGGACACGGAGTAAGCTCTAATTGCATTCAATAAAGCAAATAATAGCAAGCTCATTAGAGCAGAGAGAGGAGCTGGCGAGTTGACCGCGGCTCGTATGCCAACCTGCCTACGCTCGGACGGAGGAACGAAGAAGAAGAAGAGGAGGAGGACAAGGGAGAAAGATGGAGCTTGGGGACCGACAGAGAAGGGGTTAAAGAGAGAGAAAGAGGAAGAGAGCGGAGAAACCGGGTAGAAACTGGCGGTCGTGCCGTCGTATCGTCGCGAGAACCACGGTCCAATGTCATTTATTGTCCCTGGTGGACAAGCGCAGTTTGCCAGAGCGCACCCCCCTGTTCTCAGCTCCTCTCAGCTCGAATCCGCTCGGATCCGCTCCGAGGAGAAGAGAAGCCTCGCCTTGCCTCGTCTTGCCTCGCTGCGTCTATATGAATGGGCAATAGCCATGCAACCATCCGCGTCCTTCGTTAGCTATTTATCCCCGTTTATTATTATTCGACCGCTGCCCATATATACTCGCGATCCGCACTCAACACTGTATATTCCGAGCGTAATCGATGAGTAGAGACTCCCTCTCCCAGGGAACGTCACGGGGCACCGGACCCGGGCCCCGACAAGAATTTTTTCGGGACCCTCGTTCCACGGACCAGACAAATGGTCGTGTTCGTTATTTGCTCCTCGTTTCGTTAGAATTTTATTGAGACCCCCGTCCGCCGGGACGCTGCGGCCTCGGGGGTATTAATTGTCCCAGTGCCGGGCCGATTTTGCCATCGCGATCGGTCTAGTGCTTGACGACTCTGGCGGATGTTCTTTGCGATAAGTAGACCGCGGATCTCCGTGCTTAATAACAATTTTCTGCATTTGTTACAAGTAGACGTTTATGCGTTTATGGCTTCCGAAAATTTTCGGAAGATGCGATTGGTACGATTTTTATTCATTTCAGTTTAAAGAATTGAAGATAGAAAGAAATTTCTACTTGGTTCCCTTTTTTTGGCAATTGATGGAGACAATTAAAAATGCATACACTTTGAGGCTAAACCTAAATCAGTGATTAGAGAGATCTTGTTGCAGCCTCGTCTGAAACAATTTCTCCAGAGAATCGTAAACAGGACAATTAACGCTATTCAGTTCTGTTCTTTTCTGGATCCACTATGCAGCTCGCAGAGTAGACCTCTAGCGCCGGCACATTCTCCGCGATAAGTGCATTAATTTCGGGACGTAGGCAAATTAATTTACGTTTCTCTCTCTCTCTCTCACTCGGGGTGGCACGAAGGGAGGGTGCCGAGGAGAGGAGAGACACGCGGAGCGAGTAAGGTAGACAGTCGCGGAGAACGCGCGGCTCTTTTTTCGTCCTCGGCCATAAAGGACAACACCTGAACCGGATCCTATTTCAGCTTAACAGGGAGCGTACAACGAAGAGCACAGTCGTGCCGTGTCGTTCAGGGACACGAACAATGAACCACGCATGGACAGGAAAGCTCGTTCCGAACAAATCGAAGCCGGCCTTCGGCGAGGGGATGGGAGGGAAGCAAGAGGGCAGAGAAACGAAGAAGAAGAAGACGACGACGACGACGACGAAGAAGAAGAAGAATGAGATAGAAGAACGATAAATAGAGAAAGAGAAAGAGAAAGAGAGAGCAAGAGAGAATCGGCCGCCCCCGATGCGAGTAAACGCCGGTAAGAATGGCGATTCGGCTAATGTATTCCGCGGTTGTGCGCGCTCATTATTCAGCGATAATTAATTGACGGCTATAAATAAGCGCCGCGTCCCGACACCGCGTAAATAAATGGTTCGCGCGAACCGGAATGGTAATGGTGACTTTGACGGACCGTTTAAACTGGAATAAAGCTGGGATACCTCTCCACCGGCTCCCCCTGGGGTTTCTGTGGGTCCAGCTCGTCGAACCATCCACTCGGCTAACGAATATAACTCACCTGCCACCGCAGACTCTACACGGTGTCGCTCGAACTCACGAGATGTTCGACGCCTGGATGTCCCCGTCGGACATTCCCTCTCGTTTCCCTCAAACGTTGTCCAACCCCGTAGCCCCTCTTCGGCATCCGATGTACCTCTGGATAGCCTCTGTCACGTGTGTGTATCCCCTACTCTTCGGGCGTCTTCGTACGGAGTCTGAGGCCCCGAGTCTCGTCTTACACCTTGGCACCGTGATCGTGTTTCTTTTCAGGAGTGTCGACAAGGACACCCTAATGTAATCGTTCCGGACGATCGTCCCTCCGATCGCCACCGAGAGCCCTCTTCTTTGACAGGAATATTGATCAGCTGACTGCCGGAACGTCCGGATTATATCTAGACACCTCACTTCTTCTTCGCCTTCTTCTTCTTCTTCTTTGTCTTCTTCTTCTGCACAGGCTCTGTGTCTCCGATGGCGGCCCGCCACGTCGCTTTTTTCTGCGAGGCATTAAGCTGTTGCATATGAAATGTCCGATTTTGGCAGTAACACGTCGAACAGATTCGTTCTCTAAATCAATTTATGGATGAAAATAAGCATCATTCTGATCAACGTATTCTGTGAATGAATTGCATGTTGATCGTGATCGCGTTCTTCGTTTACGAGATTCCGTCGTAAAATTCTACCATGGAATAATGAACATCGACAAATCCATCACGAATTACTCGCCTCCACGAAAACGAACGAACACACGAACACGAGCCAACAAATAATTTCCCGGGAGCACAAAAGCATTGAAAAGCGCAAACAATGATTAAGGCTAATAAGTCAGGAAACAGCAGTACAGGGGCTCCTCTCGCCGAGGCAAACGGCAGTTAGTTGATCATTATTATGAACGAACCGCCCGGGGATACTGATTACGCTGGAAACGTTCCATTCAGCCCGTGTTCGGAGCACTATTGCCCAATTCTATTTGCAACGAGAGAAACGGCGCGGCCCGACGGCAGCCGGGGAGAAGCCTAAAGAGGAAGTCAGTCACGGAAAGAGAGACGGAGAGGGCGAACGTTTATGAAAGCGGTACAAGTTATTAGAGCCCCGACTTCGTAATAACCAGTGGCTTTCCTTCGCTTCCTCGTTCACGCCCACTGTTCGACGTTGGACAGTGTACAATTAATTTCCACCGCAACAGTAACTAATCGCAGCTTAATTCCCCCGGTCGTGTCCAGGACGCAGCAGCAGCGGCGGCGTTTCGCTTGGGAAAATATGCCATTGCAAAATATCGCCCATCCTTTGGCAAAAACGCAGGAACCATGCTATGGCCCCTCGCAAGCCCGGATACGGTTAGTTACCAAGAATGCCCATGTCAAATTCGAGATCGCCGTTCCACCGCTGATAAAAACAATCCGCCGTGCCCCGGAACGAACTAACCTTGGCCGGCGTGGACTACAACAAAGTCTATTCAGATGAAAAGCATAATTGGTGGCCTGCCCACCGTTCGTTGCTGCGCGGCGTTAAGATCCGGGTTACGGCGGAGTTACGAGGAAATTACAGTCACGATGAAACGGATAGGAAGCTTTTCGTAGAGTCACGTCTAATCGGTTAAAATAATAAGATGGAGGAACACGAGCATGGATCTGCTGCCGCTTCTCTGGTAGTCGGCGATGGTTAATGGCCAATAAGAAGATTACGCTTTAGCCGTGCCTCTAGTTCATATTTATCTCTCAAATGCGCCTGCTTCGAGATTAACCATTTACTTTGCAGGGAAACATTTAAATGAAACATTCGAGTAGAATGTTTCGCTCCCGCCACGGATGAGAACTTTCGCTGGAATGCTGTAATGCCTCTCCGGCAGGAAATAGTCGATCGGGGAATCCTGAAGGAGATCGACGGAGAGGGGAAATCGCTGTGACGGATTGAAATAATCGAAGGGCTGTCTGATCTTTACGAGTGCTTAAAATCTTGAAGCAACGATTTGCATTATTTTAATTATGTTTGTTTCAACCACCACCTTCCACCAAACAAATCGTCTACCACTCGGCAAACAAAACCCGATAATAAGAAGTTGGCGCGTCGAGGCTGTCGGCAATAGCGTCCGACCGGACCCTAATAAACTACCCTCTCATTGGTATATAAATGATCCCTGGTCCCGCGAACATGCTCCTATTCCGTAATGGCGGCGCGGCATTAACATAAAGATCTTCGGGGCCCTCGCGTTCCACGGAACGGTCCCGTCTCGATTTAATAACCAATCGTAGGTACGCGCGCGGCATTCCGTCAATCCAGATGTATCCAATTAGTTAGTGCCGGGTTAGGTAACGAGTTTTAGTTATACCGTCTATTGACAGTAGGGGCCGCGGATGTGCTCGGTCATTAGCAATTCTAAATGGTGTCGTGCAAGGACCGGTCATTAGGAGTAAAGGTAAATAATAATTACACGTTCCGGAACAATCGCGGGTACCGCAAAGAATGTTGGGCCGGTTGGTAGCTCCGGTGGTAGCTCTTCGTTACTATTCTTTTCCTCTCACTTACAGGTTTTTTAGTTCAGATCAATCTTCAATAACGAAGTTCGAAATTCGACGCTGGAAGTTCAATGTTCAATGTTGTTGATATGGTGTCTGTGGTACTGACTGGTTAATTTTCAGTGTTCAATGTTGATGTTGATATCGACTGGTTATCTTCTTGTTCACACACGATGTTGATGTTATGTTGACTGGTTAATCTTCTGTGTTCAATGTTGATGATCACGTTAACTGGTTAATCTTCTATGTTCAATGTTGATGTCGATATTGACTGGTTATCTTCTTGTTCAATGTTGATGTTCATGTTGACTGGATACTCTTCTGTGTTCAATGTTGATGTCGATATTGACTGGTTATCTTCTTGTTCAATGTCGATGTTGAAATTGACTGGTTAGTTTCTTGTTCACACACAATGTTGATGTTCAAGTTGACTGGTAATTGTTCTGTGTTCAATGTTGATGTTGTCTGATTAATCTTCGGCGTTCAATGTCGATGTTGACTGGATCTTCGTGCTTAATATTGAATTTTGAATGTTTAATGCTGAGCCTTCTATTCTCAATGATGAATATTCGGTATGCAATGTTCAATATTCGACGCTGAACGCTCAACAATCTCCTTCCTACCATTCTCTTCAACCACTCGCTCTCACCTTCCTCTCTTCCTTCCTCTCTCCCTTCCTCTCTGCAACAGTCACTCCCTCTCTCTCCCTTTATATTCTCCCTTTCGTGGACCTGTCTCCTTCCATCCGTGTTCCCGTTGAGCCGCAGCTCGCCGCGGCTCCTCCGAGCGCTAAATAAAGTAAAAGTTTAATGGCGCACATCCGTTGTTCCGATAGATATCTTAATGCGACCGGATTTTCAAGTCCCTTGAGATAAGTGCGCGCCGATGAAACCCAACGGCGCAAGGGCCCGATAAACGACGCTCGATCCACCGATCCGCCGTTTTTTCGGGTCGCCTCTAATGACCGGCCCATAACAATGTCGATCGACGAAAAGGTTATTAGGCGGAATTCCGCGGTGGACCGAGATCACGCGCTGCGATAACGTCGCCGAATTCATTGTGCTATTTTTTCGAACGGCGACTGCGAACGCGCCGCTGCAAGATACGCATCTCTCGCAACTTCCACAGTCGAACCGACGAAAATTCTTGACGTCTTTGAAAGGAATGTTACTGGGACCGGCGAACACCGGCTTCAAGATGTTGAGGAGATGATGTGGGGTATGGCCACCTCCGGGTTTGATCAAACTTGATGGTAGCTCGGGTGTCTTTTTTAGGGAAGTTCGTTTAACCCTTTGCGGACGAGAACCTTCTCCGTAAAACAAAATTGCGAAGAAATAAATGTAATAAATCTATAAAAGTGTAATGAAATAAATGTATACAAATTTTATTGGTTTTATGCTGTGCGTTCCTGCCGTGTACAGTCAGCAACAATTATACAGGTCGTACACGACCGATATTATTACAGCTAGTAAAAGCAGTAACTTCGGCAAACCCTCGGGAGCGGAACCGAGATTTCTAAGACCTATTAAACAATCGCCGTCGGGTAACGTGTTAATGGGGACAGGAGCGTGGTTCGAAGCCGCGAACGAAAACGAACGCGTCCCCCTCCAATCCGAGGCGTAAACGATTGTTAACCGCTTATCCGCGCGCCACTCCCGAAGCAGACGGTTTAACCAGAGAGTTACGACTCTCGAGCTCGTTACGCATGCATAAGCGCGGACATAAAACATTGGAATTGCGCGTGAGAGCAACGTCGGCGGTGCGGTACGGTGGTGTGGCGGGCGAGTTTCGTCCCGGGGAGTTTCGTCGTCATCGTCATCGTCTCTAGTATGGTCGTTGGAGGAGGAGAGATCGCTCTCGACCCTCGTTTCCCGATTTCTTCCGGTGGACGAGGAAGGGCAACGGGGGCCCTTAAGCCTTCAAAACGTTCGCGCGTCTGTTCTTGCTTTCACAGGACGACGAGGATCCTTTTTTTCACGGGGGCTGCTGGTCTCGGCTATCCGCTTCGCCTTCCGGCGATCCGCTCTCGCGCGATGTCGAGCGGGCGAGGGCGACGACGGGCGTCGTTACTCGCGCTGATTTAGTTGAAGGCTGCGAATTTACGGATCCACCCTTTTCTTGCGGGACTGCCCTCTGCGAGAACCGAGAGCGGAGAGCTCCGAGAGAGCAGAGAGCGGAGCCCTTTCTCGTTAGCCGCCTACATTATATTACCCATCGAGGCGCATACATCATTCCCTCTTTATGTAAGTATCTATAACAGCCCGAGAAACATTTGCAGCTCGCGCTACGAGAGACGCCGGGCCTGCACTTCGCGTGGGCTGCCAGCCGTACGCGCGAGCGACCGCCACTCGCAGGGCTCCACGAGTCGCTCTTTCTATCTCTCTCTTTCTCGTTTGTTTTCACGATAGTTCGCTTTCTTTCTTTCTTTCTCCGGCTCGGCTGCTTGAGCAACGCCGCAGAATTGATGTACTGCGTCCGACGAACAATGCCTCGTACCGCGACCAGACGCGTTCAATCGCTGCGAAGAAAGCCCACGTGCTCCGCGCCGATCCATTTCGAGCCGAGCTCGCCTCTCTGCTGATCGCCTGAGAGGACCCTTGCTCGACTGACCATGGTGAGGATGGGTTCAACACCCATGCCCGAACACGCGATCTACGACTTTTGTTTACCAACGTTAATGATCACAGACAGGAATTGCCTCTCTTTTCTGTGATCATCTCCGAAAACTCTTGTCCAATGTCCAATATTCGAGGCAGAAATAATACGATTGTTTATCTTTTTTGCGGCTCGTTGACCTCTCGCTACGTCAATTTGACGTCAAAGAAAACGCTTACCTGAGAAAAAGAGGGATCAGCATTTCTACACTATAGAATATTGCACTGCCATAAGCCAATCGCCAGGCGATTTTAGCGAGCTAACATGATAAAGGTCACCCAAGGTCAAATGTGGCTGTAAAATCAATTTCGTTACATTAGAGGAGTCATGCGAAGTGTTGGCTATTCGCGTTGATGCAAAGTTGCAACCTTTGCATAGCTGAATCACTCGCACGTTTCATCGGCCCTGAATTTGTCTCTTTACACGTGCTGTAATAATCCGTTATTTTATAGGTAGAATTTTCGAATTTTTTGGGGGGAAGAGGTTCAACGAGGTCGAATCCGAAGAGTGAACTAGTCGCGAAATTGATCCCTCGCATCTTGTACATCGATTAAGTAAAAGTTATTAACAGAACTTCCCATACTCTTTCAGGTATATTAAACACCTAGCGGGTTGCATTATTTAATGGCGGGATGGTCGTGAAATTGATTCCACGCGTATTATATATCGATTAAGTAAAAGTCATTAAGACTGCTTTTCGTTTCCTCCAAGTATAATATCTTGAACACGTGCCGTGTAGCAGGTAAATTATTTAATGAACATCTAGCAACATATGTTATAACGGGTTGTACTTATTTTCCCGTTTCTAATCAAACGAGCTACAGTCGCACACAGCCTCATTGATATCAAACAGACATGTTGCAGATTTTATCATAATTATTACACTACCTTTAATCGTTTATAACTCGTAAACCAAATGACCAATTTCGATGAAATTTTCAGTATGCACATAACTCGTACGAATCTACAAAACGCATTTTTTAATTTTCGGTACAAGCCCAAATGAAAAAGTTGTACATAGCGATTCTTCCAAAATTATCATCACACGCTGTAGCGTGATCTCGTTCTGGCTAAATTGTTTGATCTCGCGGACCGTAACCATTGTGCGCGTTCCCAACAGATAATCCAAAGAGCAGCGAACCACCGAAGCACCTCGGCATCAACGGGAAATTGTTATCTCGTCCAGTAAACTCTTGAATTTACAAGCATAAGTAGGCGTGTCCTTATCGCAGCTTATCGAACGGCGATAGGCTAACTATCGGATCTACGCCAATCTACAATCTTCTCTCTGACTAGTCACGGATGCAAGTGCGTTCGACTATCGTGCGAAATCGGTCCCGCTTATCTCGCGCTCTTTGCTTGTACAATTCAGCAAAAGTTTCCGCTCGAGCGAGCATTCGCGACACCTTCGTTAACACGTTAATACCGGTGAATGATGCTGAACAAGGGGCTCGAGTTACTAGATTTTCTGTTACACCTTACATTTACGTTTAACGCAAATTACGATGTACCGTGTCGGAAGTGATGGACAGAATTGTTATTAATGCTAATTCGGTATTAACTGCTACACTCTTTCTGGTTTTATCGCCAAACGTATGGTCGCAGCTGTACAGTCTTAATTAGAGGAAACATAATTTAACAGCAGAGTTTAATCGTTTTCAAAAATGATTTCATCTGTCGGTCGATACAATTATTTTTAAACGTTTTTAAAAAAATATCAGAACAAATGGTGTTCTAAACTCGCCAGCATGAAATCTTCAAACCAGAGTACGCTGGTCCAAATTATGTCCTCATTAAGAATTGCACAAGATCAGTATTTCTCCAAGGTGCATTCCGAAATGCACTCTGGAATAAATGAACCTGTCAGAGTTAAACGTTTAATCTCTCCATCCGATGCGAGTGCAGAATCAAAGGACGCCGAAAAGAGCAACGGAATTGGCCCGAAAAAAATTGTACAAATCTTCGCTTCATTACCACGGGCGAGCCGCTCCGGTAATTCCAATATTATCACGTTCCGCGAGCGCATTGGTCCGATCGTTATACATAATTCGTTTACATCTGGCCGTTTATAATTCAAGATTCTACGAGGACCACTAACGCGACCGGTAATCTCGCGACGTCAGACATTGTCGTTCATCGTACGTACCCGGGGCCGGCTTTGCAGATTACGCAAGAGCTATAATTATTACCTCACATTGGCAGAAAAATGATAATTACTTTACATGCTTAATTACGATCCCGGGGCGGGCATGTCTCGCGGGCCCGATAGGCCGCGATAGCGCTTTAATGGCATAAGAATTAATTATACGCTGCACGCGATACGAAGAAAGTATCTCGGCCCTTTTATTCGGTAGGGGAGGCATTAGGCGCTTAATTGCCCGGACATTGCGTTAACGAAGATCAATGGCAGCCTCGGCATCGAGACTTTCTTCAGATTAAGGGGCCTGTAATATTTTGTTCGGAGTCAACGTGAATTTGATCCACCGGCTTTCACGATGGCTCGCGGCGTGCGCCGACACAGCCTCCCAGTGGTTAGTTTGCAACGTGTTAGCCGGTGTCTGTCAATGATTTTTATATCGTGGAAATTGTTTGAAGTCTCTCTTTGACGCGAGAGATTTTTTTCGGTGTGCTGTCTGTGTTTTGTCTGTTTAGCACTTATTGTTAGTCCTAATTTTTTACCTTAAAGGATGTCCTTTAGGAATGAATTCGTTTTGGCAGACGCTATCATACGATATAAAAAAATACATAGCATCCCATTTGAATAGTTGACGATCACCGTCGTAAAAAAAAATTACACACACCAGTACGACATTTTCCTCTTTCATTTATCTCTGATGTTTACTATTTGCAAGGAAAACGTTGGTTAACGCGAACAACCTTATGATAGAACCTCTAATAGGATGGAGAATGTTTTTCGACATCAATTTACATAAACTAATCCGTAGCAATTTATATCTGCATAAAGACCCGCAATCCAATTATAATTATATACGTATAACAAATTTTCATGCCGTTTTAATCCTCTCCCGGATTAACATTATTATCTGATTAACGCAACAACTACCAGATCCATCAAAATGACAACTACCGGACATTTTTTTGCAATTACTGGGATTACGAACATGTTTTTGTTGGAAACCACTGAATAAATTCATTCATAGAATTGCTTGCGATCTGAATATACACGGGCTTGTTATAATCGGTATAATTAGAAAATAATAAAAAAAGAAGATTGAATTCATTGCGGTGCGCGGTGATCAACTATGTACCCAGTAATGGATTACATATATTTTTTCTGACTCGTGATAATTAATATAGTCTTGGTTACATTAAATTACTCACGAGTCTTATTAATCTTGTTTCTCCTCTAAAATTAACTTTCATGATTAGATTGCGTTTATAGCCATGTAATTCGAGTTAAATAATCTGCGAAGATTGAAATTTACACGAAAACTCACAGTCTGATTACGACCAAAGTTTTCTAGATCCGAGTTACATATTTATGCAGTAACAGCAATGTTTTCTCCACTGGAACTTCTGTCGAGGAGACTCCAAAAATCGAAATTACCAGTAGGATCGCTAATTACGGTTCTCGCGTGGCGTTCATTTCTCAAAGGCGAAACTCGGCGAGGCTGTTAATCCTATCCGAGAGTTGGCACGATCCACAGAGTAAGGGACGAAACATTTACCGGGTCTCCGTCGTCGTATGCATCGGCACCGGTGCATTGTTGCGCGCTGCCTCGATGTTATCTGCGCCGGTGACGTTGTCGTGAATTGTAAGACACCGGCGCGGCGGGCCCGCCGACTCGCGGATGGAAACGAAACGCAAACGAAACGAAAACGTAAACGAACGGATCGAAGAAACGGCCACGGCCACGTGAAATATACGTCCGCGTTTCTCTTCTATCCGGCCGATTATCTCGAGGCTGCTGTCGCTCACGCGGTAATTGTCTCTGCCCCGGGACCCGACCGGCCGAACCGTTCGATTCTTAATGAGACGTGCGATTGCTCCCAATTTGGTATACTCGCTACCCTTCGCGAGACCCCGAGCACCAACGATCCAGCGTAAATCTCCGTCACGCAGCTGTCGCGCTATTATGTCGCAAGGGATTTACTGCGGCCTCTGCTTGCACACCGAAATCACCATCAACGCTCGCGATATGCCCAGATCACCCTAAATAATCGCTTCCATCGGAAAACCTATTGTCTCGTACCTATCACATTTATTAGCTCCACAAATTCATTTGCGGCTCTCACAATTTATTCTAACTTTATTTTCCCTTTTCAGTCGCAGCTATTTTAACTCGAAAATGAAATATTTCTTCCGACTTGGAATAATTCCATTGTACATGATTTTTCTCTTTTTATAGATACGAAAAATTGATATAACACCTCGTAGAATACTTAAATTCAGTAATTGATTGGATACCAACATATTCAATGATGTATGTTGGATTATCAGTAACGATAATGCAACACAGTGCAAAAATGAATTTCGTTTATACGAGTAACACTGTAGGTTCTCTATCAAAGAACAATAGACCAGTTATATGTCACCGGACCCATAGGCCTGGTATTCGTCGTAGTCAAGGGCCTGTGCCGTAAAGTTTACGTACGTAGTTTTACGTTTACGGCGTAAACTATGCTGGCTGGGGTTTTTCCTAAAAGTCAAGGGGGCGACAGATAAACTCTTCCTCCCCTACAACTTTCTTTTTCTTTCTTCGCTTCGAGTCCACTAGTCAAACAGACAAGTCGTCCTTCCGTGCTGTATAATAAAATATTCTTAAAGTTAATTCAACAGTGTTTCTGTGATTTTCTTAACCCATTTCCAACAATGTAAAGAATACTTTGAATAATGGTACAGCAATTTTTAATGGCGACTCTGAATCATTCTTAAATACGTTGTCACTCTCAAAAAACACTGTACATATCTGTGATATTTATTAATATACAGATCTCGGATAACCTTGACCTTTACATGTGTTGTGTCAAGGCCAATCTCAGCCACTTTCAGCCTTCACTCGTTTTTCATTGAAAAGTTACGAACAATTTTAATCGTTCATAAAGCGCTGGAATACAGAATAAATTATTCGGTAGAAATAAAAAACGTGTAAGAACTCTCATCAACCACTAAATATAATCAAACGTTATAAACACTCCCTGTTCGATGCCGTCGTTGCCACAAACGCGGCAGTCAAGTGGCACGGCTCGGCGAAAATAATCACAGCTGTTTACGCCAATTCGACGTCGCAAAGACACCTCGGTTCTCCAACAACGATCTACTGTTGAGGTCACTTTTTTGAGTATCCCTACCTAACGAGAATCGATTCTCGACATTCCGCGCGACGTCGATCGTCTTCTCTTGCTTTCCGGATCGTGAACGACAAGCATTGACTTTTTGCGACTCCGAACCATCCTTGACCGTGTCGGCGTTTTTTAACAAATCACGTTTCGATCATCGACGCAATAGTATCCGTGATCGCTGTACATCAGTCCGCGAGTGCCTCGCATGTTCGCTGAATAAACCGTGCGTGTTAACATCCAATACGTGGACTTTCTTTCACACACGTGGCAACCATCTCGCTGTCTCCTCATCCAAGTCCACCAGCTTCCAAACGAAACACTCCCTAATAAAATGAAACAGCACCTCTCACCCAATCTACTGAAAAGTATTCAAACCCAACCGCTTCCCAAACACCGCAAGACAGTTATCCTCACCAGAAAACCTCGTACTCCCAGCAGCCATAATTCCCACAATTATGAAACCCCCTCCACCGAATCGACATCGTTCGACGAATCCCTGTCGCGGTCCTCGCAACTTTATAACAACGTCTCTGCGATCCCGTCAGAATTTTGTAATATCGCCGAGCCACTTCAGGGTTATCTGTAGCCGTGGACAGTGGCTGGAATCGGCGAGATAAACCGAGCAAATTGGAAATAATATCCCAATTAACTGTAAATAAATCGTTTCCGTGGGTCGGCGGCCGGGTCCTGACTCCGTTCGCCGGCTTGTTAAAAGCGTCCGGTAACGTGGCCGTTCGTTTATTAACGATCGCGATTTATGATCGACGCCTGATCGCCGGACACCGGTGTCCGGCTGTAAACCGACGTATTTACGAGGCGTTACCGCTGCGAGATTCACCGTGGAATCCGACAATGCCGGAGGGACACTCGGTTTTTTTTCATTTTCATTAAACGTTGTCGGAGTGGAATTCCGGCGGTTATCGAATCGAAAAACGCGTTAATGCGTCGCGCGTTGACGCGCTGAGCAACATCCGCGAGGCACCGGGGGCCTCTTCACTCGCAATCGGAGATATGCAAGAATTATCCAGTCGCCGGTTGGCGGCTCTGGCTTTCGCGATGTTCCGCGGGGAAGATAAGCGCGCGTAGATTGCGAGGAAGGAAAAGGGAGAAGAGGCCCGGGGGTACAATTATTAAAAACCGGTAGAATCCACGGTTGTTCTCCGGGCCCGAACATCCCATTGGGCCTAAGTACCTATTTGTTGTTGTCGTCCGGCAGGTATGCCTCGCACCGGCAAGCTGCGAGACACGCACCGTGTGCTCAGTGATAAATTTCATCGGAACGACGAATGGTTGTTCGGGATTTGTACTTCCTGGCCAAGAGGGAAAATCTCCACGGTTCTCCGATGGAATTTACCTTTACCTTTACCTGCCCGAACAGCACGGGGACCGCGCGAGCGAACGAGCGAGCGCGCGCGCGCACATCGGCCACGCTCGGTTGGCGGTTTTTTGTCCGCTAGCAGCGGAAAAAGCGCCGACAACCACGCGACTTCGTGGAACACCAGCCCCGAGAGCGATAACAAATACATGCGCCGGGATCCTGGAGACTATCGTGCGGACCGCACGCTTGTTGTGTTCCTCTTTCACGTTTAACCCCTAGTATCCGCGGGGACAATGTTGATCGGCGAGTGATTGCTGCGGGGCTGCTTCACAGATCTTTCGTGCTCCAGCTGTGGGTGGGAAGTATTGTCCATTTCTTCTGGATATGAGTTTATCAGAAAATTTTCTTTGGAAAATGTTACGCAGGCTGTCCCGTTTAGCAATGGACTGAAAGGCAACATCAGCCGAACAACGATCCCAAAAATGTCCACAAAGTCACACTAATCGAGCTCCGGTATCCCGACGAAGATTAATTTTTAGCATTGGACGCAAGATCGTGTCACCCACATACGATCGACGCGTTAAACTCGGAGTTAACCGTGCAGCAATCGCGCCCCGGCGTCGCTTGATCTCGATCCCGAAACGGGTAGCGAGCGGATCGAGAGGATCACGGAAGGATCTCGCCGAGTGCTGGGAGGGTAGAGGCGGGTAGGGTAGGGTACGGGAGGATACGGTAAGAGACAAGAGACGAGAGCAAAGGAGTTACGGTCGAGTCCAGGCCCGTCTGACAGTGAGGTGTCGGGTGGTCGGGGTCCGGCTTGCTGTCAGCTTGTCAGCCTGTCAGCCCACGCACGTTGGCACCGCGGCAGTCGGGGCTCTCGTGTGGATTCGCACACGGACTGTTCGCGCCGCGTACACACCATGCCTTCTTACCGACCATTGTTCCCTTGCGGTGCATCTACTTGCATAGACGCGAGAGCTGACGTTCTGTGCAACGCGCTGTGCAACGCTCGGTGCAACGGCGACAAGTCGAATCCGCGGCTTACACGGGGACGTCATTAGTCGCGGGATCGCGGACGTCGATCCATCCGGCTCGTTCGATCCGTTTTAACGAGCGCTCCTCGAAAATTCCGCGCGCGGTTCTCTCACCCCTAAAGGCGTTCCTCGCCGATTCCGGAGGCGACGTCGTTCCGATTGGATTCCACGCGGCGCTCGAATCACCGGGATTAAGAACGTGACGAACGGAGATTCGGTTTTTTAAGGGACCAGGATAGCCGTTCTTATTCGCTCGTGCACCGGTGACGCGGCTACGAACTGGTTGAACTATTGCTTAATAAGTAAACGCTAAGCGGAATCGCTGCGGAACACGTCTCTTTTAATTAACCACGCTTCTCTCAGCTAGCCTTTATGGACCGGCCCGGCGCGCTTAGCATCATTATAAACGTTCTTTCTACAGTTTTTCCGATTAAATGTATTATGTTCCTGGGTGTTCTGTTGTTCCACTTTTTTCTACTGTTTCCGAGTCTGGGAATCTTTCTAGGGAAAATAAAAATTATCAGATCCGACGTAGACATTTATCTGTGTTCTTAAAAATATTGACAAGGCGCGTCACTCATTTTTTATCATTTATGCTCGTAGCGATCGCATTTAAAAGCGATTCTCCGTAAACGTCGGATAATTACCGAAGCTTAATTACGAGGAGTGTTAAAAGGAAGTGGAAGAGAAAATAAACGATTGGAAGCGAATAATGGCGTGTGTGGATAGATCACCGAAGTGATTAGATAGGAGATACCATGTTTTGTAAATCAAATCCTCTTACATGGCTGCGTGGCAGGAAAATAACAAAAATATGTTCCACTCTACTAGAAATTTATCTACAATTCATCGAGAAATTCATGAAGTCCATTTCTAGAATAAACAGTCTATAAATAGTACACACATACGTCCATCCAGGTGAAAACATTGCACGCGTTTATTATCTGCATGGTGAGCTACGAGGAAGCTTGCACGTAAAGAGCTTCACGAAAGTTCAACAAACTGTATTTAATTGTTAAGAGAAATGCATAATGAGCTCTTTATTGCGAATTTATTCGGTCAATATTTTACGATTGTTAAGGAAGTAATTGTCCACGTAGCTCCTTGTAATTAAAACAATTTTTATTTTGCGGGAAGATGTATTTGTCACGGACAACGCGCGATTCTAACAACGGTAAGACTTGCGATGATCGATCTTGGCCCCTGTATGTGTTCCAGCCGAATACCGCAGACCCGCCAAGTCACAATTGCCATGATGCGTTTCCGAGAAGAAGAAACCTGCACCGACAATCACAATAAACGATCATCTCGCTCCTATTACCCTCACGTCACGAGCCCGAAGTGATTTTAGCAGGGTAGACAGTTATTACGGATAATGCAGATTTCTTTCGCGAAACAGACGACTCCGAAGCGATCTCTGCCCGCGAAATTAGCATTCGAAATCTTCCGCGAAGATGACACACTAACAGAGCCGTTTCCCGTTCGCGAATAAATTGCAGCTTTCGCTGAAAAAAAAAAGAGAAACAGAAAGAGGGGTTGTTCGTTCCCGCGAGCAGCACGCAAACGCAACGTTCGCCGACGGAATGCGTGTAACGGGCGTAGAGGCGTCTTGAGGCTCTGATAATTAATATAATCGGGCCGTACGTGAAGCGGAAAGATGGATCCCGAGCGATTAATTAAAAGGCAGTAATTGGCTAATTAAATTTTATGGGCTACAAATGTAAACATTATCGCGTCTTATCGCTCCGCGCGCGGCTAATAGATGAATCCGCGTTCAATTTGCCTCGGCGCGTAGGTCCGTCCTCGCTGTATTCATTTGTAAACTAACCGACGCGATGTGCCAGTTTATTCAAATCGACCGTCTCCCAATCCCCTAACAAGCGCTGATACCACGCTTTTCTATTTTCCCTTTGACGCGACTTAATTCCTCATTAGAAACCGCGTCGAAATCATCGAGAAAAAACCAACGGCTAATCCATCGTCCATTGGGAATTAATATCACGCTCCGATACGAATCTCGTATCCGCGCTCGTTCATTGTACCCAGTCTATACTTCCTCGATTTCCTCGCTGACGTCACGATTGTCTATTTCCGCGGTGCCGTCTTTCACCGTAGCTTTCCAGTCTTTGATCGAGATCGAGTGAAGAGGCTCGCGTCTGATCCCATTGGTTAAACAAATAGTCGAAGTTCAAATTTCTTGTCGCCAGATTGGGACTCGTTTCCCCACTCTACCTTCCCCTTCTATAACGCTTTCACGTGACGAATTCGGCACTGGCGGGGTTGTTAACGCTAAACCTACCGAGCACTAAAAATGATTGAATTGTTTTAGCTTACAAAAACTCTATTTATTTAGATTTTGTGCAATTTTGATTACAGATGTGCTTGGATGAAGAAATTTATCGTATCAATTTCCATGCAAGCAACTTCATAATATCAATAGTTGTAAGACGAAAAATATGAAACCGGTCATTTGACCGACAGTGGTAGGTTTAGTGTTAATACTGGTGCTGCTGGCCTGAATTGCACTTTCATTCGAAATGCGCCACGATCCTCCTTATCTGCACGCTACTGTTCCGCATCAACGTGTAATTTCTGCGACGGCGATAAGCCTCGCCGACTACATACCTTTCGCGGAAGAACCACTTACCTAGTCGTTGCCGGAACAATACGTCCGAGAAAACGCTTGTCCGTCGACGCCGCGCAGATGCCAAGATAGTCTCGGACCACTGGAACCGACGGAAGCGTCGTTCATCCGCGACGCTCGACATTTCCAGGCCAGATTAGGGTCGCTCGCTGTGCCTCTGATTGCCATTGTCTGTGGGCCATTTGAATGATAGTCACTTCTTTCAGATCGAAATAATTTTTTTAATTCTTATCTGATCCAAATTTAAGTAAACGTAGATAGATATAAATGATATTTTGCTTTTAGAAAATGATAATATCGATATTAAGAAAATTTTTCGTGAACGTTGTTTCCACGTCGCTGTTCAATTTATGAAGCAATAAGGTGTTCGGCATCGAGAAGTATGGCACTTACGACGTACCCCTTGATTTTAAGGTGTCGTACGTTACCGTAAATTTTCGCAGGTAACCGTCGCTGTATAAATTCCTTAGCGAACGCATGAATATCGAAGCGCATGCGGCAGCACCGTAAATTATCGGGAACTTTATTAATTACCGGAGGCGTTATTATTCTGTATCGGTGTAAATTACTTCCTGCCGTGACTAATTGGCGGGCCTGACCGCGGCGCACTTTGAAGCTCTCTCTGCTGGATTCTTATATAAATTAAATAATTGAACGGGCAGCTGATAGGCGCCCGCGGCGAGTCGCCGCTTTTATCGTACGGGACGCGTCCGTTCCCGTGCGTGGTTTCGCAAGAAACTGAAACGTTCCGTGCCGATTTGCTATGATCGGCGCGTTACAAATCGATCCGGCCTACAGTTGATTATTGTAACCGATGCTTGTTTGATATTATCGACGGCACGTTATTAAGACTGATAGCGTTACGTGTCGGTACGTGTCTGGTGTCAATAGGTATTAATTACTTCGTGACTGATCACTTCCTTCGCGTTTCTTTCCGTTGCCGTGCAAATATTATTTCACCCTTTTTTGCATCCTCGGAGTATCCACAACCTTCCGATCAGACTTTGTTGTCCATTTATGGTGCGGGCGATCATTCGAAATACAAAGGGCCGTAAATTGTCTCGGTCGTCCATAAATAAATACAAGTAAATCGGATTTCGTAGTCGAAGAAGTTGAAAAAAATTCGTGGTTGTACTTGTAGCTCACCGAGTGTGTATCGGTCCCGTTGCTGCCGGACATTATCCCGGAGAACAATCTGGGACGCACGTCCGTGCAATCGCAGCCGGCTGCGGCGCAAAGTTCGCGGTGCTCACCCCTAAACGTATCATTATCCGGTAACCCATCTTAATTGACCTCACCCCTGAGCTCACGGTTGGTCGGTAATCGGCGCGATTAAATCACTCGATCGCCGACGCAACTTACGTATATGATAATTCAGTGGGTAACCAAAGCCGGCGGTCAATGGTCGCGCACCTGTTCTCTAAACTCCTTCTGCCTCCTCTCTCTTTCTTTCTACCTGGCTGTCCTCTCTTTCGTCTCCTTCTATACCGACTCGCACGCCTCTCACTGTTCCTGTCCTCTCCCTCTATCTATCTTTCCCGTCTTTGTTTCTCTTTTCTTTTGCTTTCTCTGTTCCCCCATCTCCTTCTCTCTCTTTCGCTCCCGTGGGTCAAGGCACGTCTAGGTTGTTGCGAGGCCGTTTACCCCTCGCCGCGGTACACACAACACACCCGTGTCCCTCTTTCTCCGTCTCGTTCCTCCCTCTCTTATCCACAGTTACGTTACCTTCGCGCACTAACCTCGTATATCTAATAATCTCGTTTCGTCCACGCACGGAATCGGGACGCCGGCTCGTTTCGAGAACGAGTAGCTCGCGTTCCGATCCGGGAGCACGGAGATCAAATCCCTGTCTCGTCGTGTCCAGTCAAACTCATAACAACAATTTTATTATTTCATCGGATTCTATTTATAGTACTGTCTCGATATTTCTGGACATTTTCGTTCCGAAATGTCACTTACATCGTGTACTCTATTCCTTGATTACTTTATCTGTTGCGTCGAAGGACTCGTTTCTTCCCAGTTGCGAAGGCGGGATAGGTGAACTGTCTTTTTAAAACCTTGTCGCTGGCACCGCTAAAAGGCTCGATCGTAAATGGCGACGAAGGATGGCAGCGTGGTGCGACGAATGAAAGGTGAGTCAGTTCAGATGCGGAAACGCGTCGCCGGTCTTCGCAAGGTTTCGACGCACGGTCATCGTGACACAGTCATCTGCAATTTGCATGTCGCGAACCGTTGCCTTTCACCGAGCGACGCACAGTGGTCCGGTTCGACGAATTTAGAGACACCTTGCTACTTTCGCAGTCTGGTAACACGGCAATGCACACCGTCTAGGTCGACACAAACCATGACGGAGCGACGATTATCCTGATTATGGTTGACCACTGTGCGGGCGCGACATCGCGTGCACATGACAGCGGAAAATTTGCAATTTCCTGATTAGCTTATTTTCACTTCTTGTTTGATGTCTTTCTCATAGCCAAACATTTTTTTGTAATCCCAAATAACGTTAGCCCTTTGCAGTTCTTTGTCGAGTGCGACTCGACATCGGAGAAAGAAAAATGTTAATACCAACGGGTTTGAATTGCCTTATTCTTTAGCTAGTAACAAATATAGTTCCACAAATATAAATTACAACAAAGTTTGAGAGCTATGTTTCATATAATTAGTAAACAAAATTGTTTGAATTGTCTTATTCTTTAGCTAATAACAAATATAGTCCCACAAATATAAATTACAACAAAGTTTGAGAGCTATGTTTCATATAATTAGTAAACGAAATTGTTTGAATTGACTTATTCTTTAGCTAATAACAAATATAGTTCCACAAATATAAATTACAACAAAGTTTGAGAGCTATGTTTCATATAATTAGTAAACGAAATTGTTTGAATTGTCTTATACTTTAGCTAATAACAAATATAGTTCCACAAATATAAATTACAACAAAGTTTGAGAGCTATGTTTCATATAATTAGTAAACAAAATTGTTTGAATTGTCTTATTCTTTAGCTAATAACAAATATAGTTCCACAAATATAAATTACAAAAAAGTTTGAGAGCTATGTTTCATATAATTAGTAAACGAAATTGTTTGAATTGTTTTATTCTTTAGCTAATAACAAATATAGTTCCACAAATATAAATTACAACAAGGTTGAGAGCTATATTTCATATAATTAGTAAACGAAATTGTTTGAGATAAGCAGCAGTCAAGGAACTGTCCTTTGAAGTATATAAATTTCAAATAAGACACTTAAAATAGTAGGGAGTTGTTGGCAACAAATTTGAAAAATAATTCAGAGTGCAAAGGGTTGATATGATGTAACGGGGGTGAAAGATTATAAAATAGTCGCCGGTAGGTAATGTTGAGATTTCAATTGGGACATTAATAAATAAAAAGAAGACCGATCATAAAGATGAATTCTGGAAACTTTTCAGGAAACTGTCGCACAATTCCTGGACTTGCATCGCCGCGCGAGGTCCCGAAGATTTAATGGACAAATAGAAAGACGCTTGCGCGTGTAATATATGATTATCGTCGGATACTTTCCGTCTAAACTGCCGTAATACGTGGTTGAATAGTAAATAATTGCGGCGCTCGCGGAAAAATAAACGCCGTAGATGAAGAGGGTAAGGAACGAAGAGGAGAGAGAGAAACCCAAGCGACGCAATGTCGAGTATAATAGTTAATAAATACCTCAGCAGCATCACGAGCATTAGGGCCCTCGGTATCGCTTACATGAAAGGCAATCTCGTCGGCCGGACTCCTCGCGATTAATTATCCCTGACGAAAGCTTTTCACCGGCGCATCGTACAACTGTTCAAATTAATTGCTTATTCTGTGACCGACTGGCCGGCGATAAGGAGTGCACCGTCATTCGCGCAAGGTCAAAGAGGAACCCGTCGATCACCGACAACAGTCATCGTTGGAAATTACCAGGCGATACGCTTCCTGCTTACTAGAAAGCAGATATTCATTTCGTGCGATCGCCTGGCCGATTATATCCTCCGGACAATGTTGCAATTAACACTCTTATCATTTCTTTCAACGTCGCCGATCCTCTGCGCTGGGATGACATTCTCAACCTCGTCGGTAAACTGCATCTTTACGCACTTCTGGCATTCGCTAATTTTTCAAATACTAGAAACTGTCGGTCGATTGAAATCAGTTATATTTCCACGTCGTTTCTACCATAGGGAATCTTGGTCGATGAAAAATATTTTCTCTACTTTCAGTTTTTCCTGAAGGATACGCGATTGAAGTGGATTTCTTTTATAATTAAATACCCAGCCTAAAACAAAGACTTGTTCATAGGAAATAGTACATCCCAGTGCACGAAGAGAGACAAATTAAAAAAAAATTGGTCAAAATGATCCGTGGTAAGGAATTGAAACAGAAACAACATCGATCAAGAGTACTTGTCGAAAGAAATGATTTCGGCCCGATTTTCTCGAAGAAACTGCGACTGTGCGTTACTTCGGATAACAAAAGAAGCCGATGCGAGAAAAACGGGGCCGACAGGGAAGTGCATAAGCAAACGGAGTGCAGTTCTTGCACCCCTGTGCGCGAGCGTGCCGCGATGCGTCGGTCCCCTCAGAAAATCCATGGGGGAGAAAAAGAAAGGAAACGGTTTCCAGGTTTTATCCAGGAGTCAGCGTGCGGCTACGCACTACCAATTTGTAGGCGCGTGCATGCGTGGCGTGGACGATTCACAAGATCCCTTCTCTCTCTCTCTCTCTCTCTCTCTCTCTCTCTCTCTCTCTCTCTCTCTTTCTCTCTCTCTCTCTCTCTCTCTCTCTTTCTCTCTTCCTCCCTTTCTCTCTTTTTCTGCCGTGTTGGTCGTATGTACGCACGCGAGAACACCTACACGACAACGTCCGGTTGCGCGTATCCCAGCCCCGTTGTAGTCCCGGTTTCTCTTCGCCGCATGCGTTATAATCTCGATATCCCATATATCCACGTACAAGACATGCCTCCCATTTTAAATATACCATCGTGTAATTCATAATAAATGACTTATAAATGCAATGTACTTTTTGTGCCGGGGCATCGCGCGCCCGTCGTGCGAGCAACCACGCCGTGGCTCTGGCTCCTCCTTTTCTTTCGATCAGGATACGTGTACGCATGTAGAGACGCCACAGTATATACGGGACGAGCGTGTATACGTTACGTGCGTGAGAGTAGAAATGCAGCCACGCATGCAGTTCGAAATAGCGCGCACGAACGCAAGCGCACCCCTGTGACCGCATCCGTCTTGCACATGGAAATCTTTTCTGGCGCGCAGGAGCGAGAGAGCCTCTTCTGCTCCGATGATTTAGAGAAATCGAAACTAGAACGGAACGCGCCCGGGCGGTCCCGTCTCACCTCCGCATTCCAGCTTGCTCGGTATTCTTGTCGAGATTTTATTGTTCCGCTGGCTTCGGTGCCGGCCGAACGGAAGCCGCTTGCTCGGTGCTTTAATCAAATTGCTGATCATTACTTTCTGGAATATACTTCATCTATCGATTCTTGCTGCGTACATTGCGGTTTGTTGGACAGCCGGGTTCGGAAACTGATTTTTAAAAACTGGGGTTGGAAGCCTGTCTATTGGATAGTAGAAATTCGGAAATGGTCTGGCTAGTTTTTTAAAACACCGAAAGGAGTGTTGGACGATTCAATAAATTCAATGAGAAATACGAAGCATTACATCTAAGAAAAATGAAGGTGACCTTCGTATCTCTATAAAAGGACAAAGTAAGAACAAAACGATTACAGTTCTATACGTAATGCAATCCTTAAAACCATGTGATCGTTATTTAGAACAATGTTTCCCGAAAGTAACTTCCGTGCAACAACAAAAATGTGAATACAGTTCTTCAGCTCGTACGGTTTATTACATCACTGTCAACACGATCTAACAAAACAGTGGTGTTACAACAAGCTCCGCGCACTTCGTCGATCCGCACGATGTTTTCCCAATCCAGCAAGCTAAAACGCGACCACAAGAAACCCATTATATCGCGTGACTCTCGCAACGCTCATCTCCGGTGCGATACGGATGCAAGACAGTACATCCACCATCAATCCTCCGATTACGATTCTTCCTATATCAGCGATACTCGCCGTAAAAGTCTCGACCTTCCATCGTGGTCGTACACCGTGCAAGAAATCCTACACGCGACTCGACTCGTCGCGCCAACAAACACAAACAAGCAAATAACCAGCAACAACAACAACAACAAGAGACGAAAAGCCGTCTATCGAGTGATCTATCTCCGGCCACTTAAATGGTTGTCGCCGATACGAATTACCGAGTAGTCGAGCCCTCGGAATCTTTGTATTTCCCCGTGTGTATCCGTTCGAGTGGGCCGATGGCGGCGAGAGCCTGCGTGACCGTGTGCCTCCGGTAAGAGACACGCTGGAAGATTTATCGAAACCCGATGCGGCAAATGCGTCGATATATGTATGTCGGGGAGGGAGGGAGGGAGGGCCGGTACGAAAACGCTCGAAGAATCGCTCGATACGAAAAATAAAGGAAATCGGCTTCGGTCGCCGAGAGAAGTCGACGCGAGCGTGCGCTCTCGCCCGCGCGCGCGAGAACGTTTCGCTCGCTCGTTCTCTCCGCTTGCAGCTCGCCTGAGCGTAGCAGCAGGGGTGCGATTAATCGTCGTAAGCAATCGCTTATATTCTGGAATTTTAATTCGCAGTCAGTTAAGCGTGCATCGTAGCCTACGGGACGAACAAAACGTCCGGCGTATATTGCGAAAAGCGGGATTCAAGCGGCGCGGCGCGGCGGCGCGCGGCAACGCGAACTGCAACGGAGTTAGGTGCATCCGAGCGCGGACGGTGCATCTACGTCGAATGCATACCACCGGCGCCTGAAATCTAGTAAGAGAGAGGCCTCTACCGTGCTCGACACCTGCGAGTCAGACGAACGAAGCGGTCGTACCGGTCGCGGATTGTAAAAGTGACAACGGCCAGCACCGGCGTTTAACCTGACAACTATAATACTGGTCGCGACGATAATACGGGCGGAGAAACGCAATCGCCGTGATAGAGGAAGGACGGATTTCTACCGAGGGCTTATCCGGTAGGGGCGCTGGGATTCAGCTGTGGAAGATTTCTCGGGTTTAAGTAAGGTTTGGATTGGAGGACGTTGAAAGGCGTTGATGTTGAGTAGCGGTTTGATGCTCGGCAATAATTCGAGAAGGCTAGAGTGGGATGGTGAGTGAATATTGGGTTAGTTAGAATGGTATGTGTGTGTGTGTGTTGATTGGATAGAATGGTGGTTTGATTGTTTGTGGATGAGGATTGTTTGACCCTTTGGGTGCAGTTTGGAGGATTGAACCTGAGCGAAACATGACAAATTTATTATGCTCTTGGTACAATTCAGGGATACAGCTGAAAAGTACTGCCAAGGGTACAATCAACAAGATGCGACCAACAAGGTACGACTAAGGGCACAATCAACAAGATACAACTAACAAGATGCAACCAACAAGATACGATAGGGTTAATTATCAGTTGTTCGCCATGTGTGTACAGTGTACAAATCGCTTACTATAAAAATCAGCAACGTACAAAGAAATAGTACGACCAACAGGTTTAATTAAAAAGTGTACACGAATGTCCTGCTTCTTTCTTCGCAAACGCTTCATTGATTTATTGTATTTAGTCACTTCACTGTTCCAGGCTAATGGTAAAAATTGGTCGAAGTGTTTGTCATTCCTTTCGCATAGTACCATACGTTCGATAATCGAGTAAGAAAAGGGGCACCGCGTGGGAAGCCGTATAAACAGTCATAAATCGTCGGTGCCTCCGAGTTCGCTATCTGAAAATGGCCGGGGACGCCTACAAATAGCGAAGTATGACCGAAGCCGGACCCTTAAATCATCCTCGGTTTCCTGTAACCCTGTCGGTTCGGTTCGCGAACCGCTCGGCGTGCTTCTTTTTCGCGTGGAATCGGCTGGAAAGTACGCGCGGCGTGTGTATCACTTATAATAGCCGCGATACGCGCGCGCGCGCGGCTATGCACAAAGATGTAAAACGCGCGTTGCGCCCCCTTACCCGCAGGAGAAGATTCCACGTACGCCCGCAGCGGGGTGCCGCCGCTAAATAATGCAATAACATAAGAATTATGGCAACTTAATGATACTTTATGTATAATTATATGCTGGCGGTTACAGGCCGCCGCCGTCGCTCGCCGTCGCGCAGGACGGTCGTTTTGTCCCGATTGCGGGTGGCAGTCTATTCTCGTCCTTACCTGTAAATTGCGATTCGCGACGTCGCGTGATTTTCTACCACCGCGAGAGATTGCCTCGCCTGTTTTTCCCCTACGATGGGAACGAGCGTTATCGGCGAATTCGTTTTCGCTGATCACCAGCGAAACAACCATACGAACCAGTCTCCGCTTTGATAAAACACTGTTAATGTACGACGCACAGTGGAGCGAAACGACCTGGTGGCGATCAGAAATCTCTACAGGATATTTCCACACGATAGCGTTTTGTTTCTCTGCCACCGAGCACGAGGGAGAATAAGAAACATGGAGCACTCAATTCTTTTCCAAAGACCTCTACGATTAAAGTATATCATAACAGTATTCTTGCAAATAATTTCATGGAGCCCCCAAGATCGAAACTTTACTAAAATTGGATTGCTATCCTCCTTAAAAAGTATCGACGGTAACCGTATCCGTGACTCACTGAACGCCGAAGTTTCACGAGCGACAAGATGGCGAATCTCGGGACCCGGTCCTCGAGATAAGAAGATGATTCTCGGGGCGTTCCGTTAACGGGGCTAAAAACGGCGAAGTTTCAGCGCTTATCGGGTGCTCCTATCTGAAGTTAATAACGCGGATAAAAACGGCCTGCCCGTGGAAACCGCGAACACGCATCGGGTCCGACCGATGTTTAAGAGGATCGACAATTATGGTCGGACAGGCTATTACCAGCGGCGCGTATGGGTATACGGGTAACGTGTTTTTAAACGGGCAAGCCTCCGTGGCTTTTAACGTTGGCCTGAAAAGGCGCACAAAGTCATCGGACCCGTCAAAAGTTCCGCAGGGCAACCGGTATACGTATTGCGTGACACGGTCGCGCTAATTCTCGCGTGCACGCATCGCGCGAACACTTTGTGACCGAAAATTAAAAATAACTGGGCAAATTACGCGCGCCTCCTGCCCGCCGGGATCGAACAGGGGAATATTAAGTATCCCCTAAGCTACAGGAGAGGAGACCGTTCAAAGTTGTCGCGTTACAATGTAAAGAGGAACGTAGACAGTTGATCCCCATCAAATTGCCGGCGATTAAACTCGCCGCAGGATGCCTAACGGCGCGAACCCTCTTCGAAAACGCGATCTCATCTTCGGCCACGTGATGCCCGGAATAATGGAACCCGATGCCGATCGACAGGGGAAAAGGATTCACGGCCGTTTTGTGCAACGAGTCCACCGCGAGACAGTATGCTAATGACTCCTACCTGGCTGCAAAAACGAGCGAAATGCGCCTTGAAGGTATGAACGAAGACTGATAGAACCCAGACATGAACCGAATCCAGTTTTGCACGCTAGTTTGCAACCCAGGTTTGGAGACATGATATACGAGGCGACGCCGAATGCGCTGAAAAGCCCGTTTTCTCGACAAAATTACATTACTCGAACATTATAGCCGATACAAAAACATGTTTCAAACGAAAGTTGTAGGATACGCAAAAATTGAATGTACACTTAAATACTAAATTAGATGTGCATATTTACATGATTATTTTGTATTTGATTTAAAAAATTCTTTAGACATTCTTTGACGACGCGATAAACTCCCATCGTTGTCAGGCTTGCTGAAGTCCTTTTTCAGATGAATGAAGATTTCTAGGTATTAGGTATTCCGACGGGGGGAAAGTGTATACCAATTTTGATCAGCAAGATGGACATCGTAGAAATTGGCTTCATCAATCATAAAACACATTAGATGCAGTCGTTCGAACGAACGATTCAAGTACCCAGTCATTTCATTCACGTACATTCCAACCAAAATTGGAAACCTCTGTGCGAATTATATGGTAGACACAAAAGTATGCTCATTCAGATAACAATCTTAACATGTTCATTATATAAATTTTTGTGGAGTTTCAAATTGGATTATAGTTAATTACATTTGTACAACGTGTTATCATGTGTACAAATAAAGAATGTGGGAATAAAGATATTTGCAACGTTATTGATTATTATCGACTATAAATTATGGTTCAAATCTGGTAGAATTATGCAGCTCGGAGAAAAATAGTATCGCGTACGCACGAATGTTTATCTGATTATCGGAATAGCCAGTTTTACGGGCTCGTTAATAAAAATCGCAATAAACGAAAAATCACTTCTACCAGCTGGATCGTTTTTGTACCAGAAATGAAAAAAAACACTATTAATTTTTTTTAAAGATTTCGCGCATACAAAATGCGCGAAGATCCACGCCCAGAAAATGGGTAGCTGATATGTAAATTTAAAAAATCGCAGGCTACATAGGGACGCTTTCTGAGATTCGAATCTGAATGCTAGATCATAATTCGATCAACGATCGATGGTGCGTATAATGCGCTACATGGTATATTCAAACGCTGCTCTAGGCTTCTCTAGAGTGATCAATCTGTAAAATTGCAAAAAGACACAAGATCGTACAGAGGGATATCAGGTTCTGGCGTCCCGCAGTTTACCCAAATTGCAGTCCAGAGCGTTGCAGATCTGTAGCCTAACTCCACGTTGCTCGCTACCGGTTTGTAAACATCGATCTATTAGAACGCGGGCAGTGAAAGCTGTTGTGTCTCGCCTGTGGCCGATCCGTCTAACGAGGTGTTATTTTCTTAATAGATTTCCAACGGGGCAGAGCGGCGCGTGTTCGATTGTGCGAGAGGGGAGAGACGTCAGGGGGCAGCGACTGGAAAATTGTTGCTGATAAGGAAACTCAGAATGAAATACACAAGAAAAACATAGGAAAAGTTGATTGAGCGTTGCGTTTCAGTCGGTTTTATTTATTTTGTGTCGTTGATCCTTGTCGAACTCCGCAGAATGTACAAAGTTTGCTACAATCTCGGTATAATCTGCTGTCGAGCGCTGTCATTGTCTTCAGCCAATGAAAGAAAAGCCGTGGTTTGCCAGTCGGTTTGTTTACATCCTGAACAGCAACGACTCTACAGAGTCATGGACCATTTCTGTTTGTTTACATCGTAGCAGTCCTCTAGAAAAATACGCTCTCTACACGCATTTTTCTGTTCGCATAAATCTGTACGTAGACGCAGATGACAGCGAGAACGAAGAATGAGGTATCTCATGATTTTGTCCACCGGTGTAGTCGCAGGATCATTCGTGGATCGTGAAAGTTCGTCGCGTGGATCGCGTGGCGGTGTTCCCGCGATAACGAGCCGTTGCCCTTCGAAAGTTTGACGAGTCCGAGGCGGTTTCGTGCGGCTCCGGATCCGCAGACAAAAATCCGGCGGCTGTGAACGTGGGGGGCTGCGAGGGGGATGAGAAGTGGGGGGTTGGGAGCGGTAGAAGGAGAGAGAGACTGGTAATTTATAATGTGTAATATGTAAAGTGGTAATGGACGGCCGGTTGTAGTGGTCGCGTTCGATGCAGCCTGGAACTGCAGGTTGAGAGAGTCTCGAGGCAGTCGAGCAGGCCAGGCAACTGGCTGCGGAGATGTTGCGAGGGGGCACCGTGGGGCGAAAGGGGGGCTCCAGGGGCGTCGTATGGGGTACCTGGCCCCGAGAGGGCAACGACGACGTAAGGGGGATGAGGGAGCGAGAAGGAGACAAAGTGGCGGCTGCCTCGAAGAGAGACGAGGAGGAAATCTCTATACGAACGAGCAAGAGAGAGAGAGAGTGAGGGAGAAAGGGAGAAAGGACGATGATCGGGGGCCAAGGGGGACAGGGCGGAGGAAAGAGAAAGAGAACATCAACCGCCACTGCTTGCGTGTCGAGGCTTAATGAATGCAAACCACGATCCGGAGGCAGCCCGCTCGACCTGTTGTTTTCCAGTCCAGATAGCCTATAATTTTTATTGTCACGGGAGAAATAGCAGCCTGATGGAGGCACGGCTTATCTTGGTCCTCGTTTTGTGTCCCAGCAAGCATGTTCCATGCGTTTTGTTGCCCTCTCTTTAGCCCTCGCCGTCTCCCCCTAGTCTTCCCGGCTCTTTCGTACTTTCTCACCACCATCCCGCCCACGGATTTTACCCCCGCGTCTCTCTCTCTCTCACTCTCTCATTCTGTCCTTCTCCTCCTCATCCTCCTCCCTCTCGCTCTCTTTCTCTTTTTCTCCTTTCGTTTTCGAAATCGTCGGACACCGGGCCAGGATGGTAACAAAACGTCGCCGGAAGATGGACGAGCCTTCCGACTCAAAGCTCAGGGTACCTGCTGAACGCTGTCTTCTCCGTAGACTCGTTTCGGGTGAACCGAACCGGGAATACTCTCTCTCTGATGAGCATAGTAGCTAACGACCCTAGACGACTCGATGCGAGTCTTTAGGCTGACCGATTAGCCCTTAACACATTTCTTTCTTCACAGATCCTTCAACAGCGACTTCGATCATAAACCAACAACCCATACAACGTAATCGAATCGTTTCGTTTGGGATTATTGTGTGAAAGAAGATATTTAAGTTCAAGATCTGTAGTCCACTTCCAATTTCTCATAATCTTCGTAATGTCAAGAATTGTAAAATAAAAGATTTCGGACCGGTCGTTTGCCGCTGACATATTTACTGTTAACGTTTAGACATCCCTGACGCTTCTCCGAGACATTAAAAAAAAAAGTAAGTTACATTCGGAACTTGCGAATTCCAATTTGGGACCACAGTGCGACGGCGAACTTAACGGCACACCGTTATGATAAGCTTAATGCACGGCTGTCCGTTCGTCTGCAACATGCTCGCCGATCCGATCCGTGACGTAACAATAAAACATTGTTAACGCTGATTGCCCTGCGGTCGCAATACCGTTCGCCCGCTGGAATTTCTTGTTGAACGTAACGTAGAGAGGGGCTACAGGGAACAAGAGGGAGGAAAGCTGTGCCGATGATGACGATAATAATGATGATGATGACGCCGATCCACGCAGGAATGAACCGCACGCACGTGGACGCGTCTTCTAGACCCCGTTCCGTCTAGATGATGATACAGAAGATTCCTCGGTGGCCACCGTCTGTATTTACGATTTAATACCGGACAACCGCGAGGCGGTTCTTCTATTTGCGCGTCACACGATGAAGCTTGATTGCGTCACCGATGACTCGATCATCGCACGTAATCAACCGCTGCGCCGTCGGAGATCCAGGAAATTGACTTTCCTCGAACTTGCACCGAATTTCGTTTCCTGTCGTTGAACATTGATCACGAGGAAATACAAACAACTTTTTACGCGCAACATTTATGGTTCTTCAAAAACTCGATTTGTACGGTTTTTTAAATTTGAAACGACAACGTAATCTTCCGATTGTGGAGGAACGCGATTAGGGTCCAAGCACCAACGCACCGTGCGGGTTGTGTGGCGGTTTGCTGACACCTGATTGGGCCTAGTATCGGTCCCAGGTCTCCCGCCAATTATGATTGGCGAGCATCGTGCGCGCGTCCGATTCCGCGAAACCATTCGGGGCCCCGGATCGACAATGTGCTGCCGCAACGAGGTTATAACAACAAGGCTCGCTGAATGCAGCCGCCCGGCCGCGCCGGCCAGAAGAGAACGATAGCCTCGTTGCCGGATAATCGTTATTGGCGAGGTAACGTGTCTTCATCGATTCCACTCGACGATGGGATTCCTCGAAACCGATTACGAAGTCGCTCTTCCTCGAGTCAGCGCGCCACGGATCGTCTCCGGACATCATTGCGTCCGTGCACCTGCGGGAGCTAGCTACGATCTCGAAATTCTTCTCTGCATGTGCGATATCGTGCGGAACGATACGCGTGGCTGCCGTTGAAATCGATATTGAAACGAGTCCCGTCGACTTACGATCGCCGATCGGCCGTTTGATAGAGAAATCCTCGTCGATCAGCACGAGCGAACGCTCGCCAATCTCCTTTCCTCGAAAGAAGATCACTAGATTGCAGAATTTATGGCAGTGATGGGTCAAATGCTAATTTACGAACGTCTAAGAAGAGTTTGAGTGTGCTGCTACGTTGACTTTGATTTATTTATATTATTATGTCTTGATATATCTGTCAACGTAGATCACTTCAAAATTCGTACGCGATATAAATAAATGTTCTCACAGGTCATTTATAGGTCATCTTGCGTTTTCGTTTTATGATATCACATTTAGTCTAACCGAGACAGTCTAATAGTAATATCAAGACCAGGTTATTTAAAAAAAATGGTAAATTAAGTTTCTCAGAATCGAAGACGATTTTAAAACGAACCTTACCGGCACTCTCTCGCAATCAATCTGCGAAAAAGGAAATTCGCGCAAGCATCTGCTGTGCAATTACAACAGCTCACCGTACCAGATACACGTGCGACAAGCGACAAAGTATTAAACGAAAATTAATGGCTGCCTGTAAAAGGGCGTCCTATATTTTCTCACGATACACTCGTTCTCCAAATGGCACGTATCGATTACTCCCGAAAACCAATGAATATTTCAGTAAAGAATAATTCATCTTACACCCTATACATTGTGATCTTCCACTGTCTTTGAAAAATACGCTGTCAAAAACGAGTTCGAAGGCGTTCGGGTGTTAACACGACGTTACCGGTGAGCAATTACCCGCGAATTACACTCGATTTATAAACTGTCGTTGCTTCCTACAATGTAGTTGAATTTACGCAACAAAGAGCCTGACGGTTTAATGGTGGTAGGGAATATCGCGAATGGTTAAGGATAATGGCTGCAATTTTCGTGAAAACGATTCAACTCGGCCCTCGCTGAGAGAATCCATAAATAGAAAGAGCGAATCGATCGCTCGACACGCTCATTATCGGTTATTAAGCATATATTAAAAGCCCGGCCACTTGATATTGTAATTATCTCAGTTATAAATTGGTTGTCACTTTTTTTGCCCGCGTGAGGTCGCGGATGATGAATACGTGGATCATCGGGGTTCCGTTACACCTTCACCCCGCTTCAACATCGACTCCCCCACCTCGAACGCTTCGCTGCTTTGCTGATTTCATGCGCTATACTTTCCCTACACTCTATGCTCGTTGGTTATTTCGCGAATCAAAAGTTAAATTAAATTACTCAACGAACCAAAAATAGTCTGAAAGAATTATTCTACGAATGGAAAATAAACTGAAAGAATTATCGTACGAATGGAAAATAAACTGAAAGATGTATTCTACGAATGAAAAATAAACTGAAAGAATTATTCTACAAAGTAAAAATAAACTGAAAGAATTATTCTACGGATCAAAAAGAAAAATGAAAGAATTATTCTACAAATGAAAAATAAACTGAAAGAATTATTCTACGGATCAAAAAGAAAAATGAAAGAATTATTCTACAAATGAAAAATAAACTGAAAGAATTATTCTACGGATTAAAATGAAAAATGAAAGACTTATTCTACGGATCAAAAAGGAAAATGAAAAGATTCTAAAGGTGACACTGAAGATAACGAAGTGCTTGCAATTAGCTAGAGCAAATTCAAGGCGGCCATTTTTCTCGCAGCGCGAGAAATCCACGCGCATCGTTGCAAGCAGGCTGAACAGACGAGCGGGACTAAAAGCGGCATCCATTATTCCCGCGGTTATCATTTTGCATAATGCACGGCCGCGCGATGCGGCAGCTTTAACCCGATGCGTTATTCAAGCAAAACGAATTTTCCAGGGCGCGTCGTACCTGGCTGCGATTCCGCGGCGATGATTTAATAAATAATGAGGGGTTCGAGCCCCTCTCTCTATCACCCCAATCGAACGCTAAGCCCATGTCAAACCCATCAATATTATATTCGTCCGCCTCCGCACGGTCGTTCGACATCGCTCGCGGATTCGGAGAGAGGGGCGGAACGACATTAGTTCTGTCGCTAATGGTCCAACTTTAACAATTTCCATGGGATTATCGTGGAAATCCTTTGCTCGCTTATGCAAATAAAAGCCGGCCGGAATTCGCAGGGAATACGTTTACCAGCCGATGCCTGACGATGAATTTCCGATCGGCTCGTTCGGGAAATTGCCTCGTGGAGACGACTGGGGCTCGACAAATAATGGAAACATCTCACATACCGAGATACTTCTTTATCGGTGCATAATAAATTTCGTACTTAGCCAACACACATTCGTTTGTAATTTTTAACCTATTTTCAATTTTTTTTTAAATTTCTATAAAGTTTCGGTGTCAACCAATGGTAAGGTTATTGAAGATTTCTATGTTTTTGAAGGATCGCAGATTAATTTACAGTTAAGCCGTAAAAATCGCTGTGGAAATTTTGGAAATTATTTGTGTGAGATATTCTAGAAGCATAATAGAATTATGTTTAATCTTCTGCGGACCAAATGCTCCGTGCGAGTAGTTAACGGAAGATCGTCAACATGTTCGTTTAATGGGGAATCTTTGATACGTGTTTTGTTCTCGAGGAATTCAACCGATTCCATGGATTCCCGGTTTCGTTTCAGGCTAGATTGAATTATTACGGAAACATGATCCTTTTCTTCTCCGGGGACACGATTATGATATCACCGGGACGAATCTCTCGTGACCATTACGAATTTTATATTTGAAGAAAGAATATTGTTCGCACCGTTCGTTTTTCGGCTTTCGTAGGCTGAAGGAGAACAGAAGGAGAGAGGGGGACTAGAGGTATTATGTTTCTCGGTTTTCGAGCGATTAGAGTGAATCACCTTTGGAGCGAAACGGCGCAAACGGTCGAGCGGATAGGCGACGAGCAAATGGACTGGAAGGTGTAGGGCTTTTGTGGGAAGCGGCGCGGACGTTGTCCAAGTAAAGGTCTTCGTGTCAACAAAGGCCACTTCGGGCATTACACCGATCCGTATACCACAACGAACGGGACCGTCAATGTTTGTCAATTAGTCCTCCGCTGCGAGATTCGCTCGTTTCGCTGACACACTTGTACACTGGCACGTATTTAACGTTCTCGGTCCACAGGTCTCTCGTGTATTATTCGCGTTTTACCACCGATACACACTGTGGCCCGCAATTATGGCTCCACGGAAAATGGGATGCTTCATTGTGCAAACTGCGACGAAACATTCGATATGCTGGCGATCGTTACTTAACTCGGTGCCGCGTAATATTGTGACAGACGCACGATATCAAGATTTCAGATAGGATAAATTCGTTCGCAAATAAATTCGTTCCACTGAAAAATATTTTCTAGAAAATTGACGAACGAGAACTTCGATGGCTTCGGGAAGAGAAATCATTGAAATCGTTCACTTTCTCAGGCTGAAAGAAAAATGTTCACTTTCAACAAAGTTACATGTATTTTTCTAAACGATTTAAAATTCCCATGAACTATCAGGAAGCGACAGGAAGTAACATGTCGAGATTGAACTCGTGATTTGTCGAAGCTCTCTAATGCCGTGGGCAATAAAGAAATTGACAGAACGTTTCGGAGAAGCCGTATAAATGACTCGGTTAATTTCGAGAGACAGCTAAATATCAGCTCGGAGTCTTAGCTTCACCTGCGCGAACGGAACCGACCGGCCAGTTTATTTTCACCCACTTCCTGCTCCTCTCGGAGATCCTAACCCCGGTACGTCAGGCTACGTAGATGCTATCGATCATGCCGTTTAATTGCTAGACAAATGGACGTATTAGATACGTCTCGGGAATATGAATAGTACCTCCGTCAGCCGCAGCTTAATATTCTATTAGCTCGGTCCCGATCCCATTCCGCCTTGCGTTCACTTTGGATATCCTCGTGCAACTTAGATACAATCTATTTGAATCGCGATACAATACCGACATTTAATTATTATGCTAAGCTCGACAAAATATTCCGCTCGTATCTTTTCTTATCTACAATATTCCATTTTAACGGGGGTGAAAGTTGTACTTAAGATTAGAGGTGGAAAATACCTTGGAAGCAAATTGTGTATTTTCGAGTGAAAAATTTACAGGAGCACGTACAGAAATTATCATTTATTTAGGGACTATGTTGAAGTTTGTAAAATTATTTTTTCAAATGTTTCATGGGGCATTGGTTCAAGCATTACGTTGTCGAAAGGTTTGTAATTGAAAAGTCACTCGATTAGAATATGAATGGATTTTCATGAATGAGAAGATAAATTATACCGAGGATTTTTTTACATTGACAGCATTCTGAAAAATCTAATTTGAGTTGCACACTGTTTGGAACATAATACAAAATATTCGCGTTTTTCACTGAGCCTGAAGAGCCATTTTTGCTATTTCAGAGCACCCGTTCGCGGATACGGAAAGGTCTGTATTGAACATTTTTTCGAGTACTATACAACGCTAAAAGCGCATCGGAATCTGCGTATATGTGGCTAACTTCCCCGTCAGCTACCTGGCTCGCAGGGTTGCACAATCCTCGAGTACAATAGCGTCGTTGAACGATGCCGGTGCGACCGTTTTCCCTATTTTTCCTCTCTCGTTTTTTCCCCCGCTTGTTCACCGTTGTCTGTCATTCTATCTCTTTCTCTCTAGTGCTCGTTCTCTCGACGTTTCGCTGCCTCGAATCCAGGAATCTTTATGAAAGGCATAAACGGCTATCTTCCGTAACGGTACCAGCGGGAATGGTATTCATAATTATACAGTTGCGACATACGCATTATTTGTTCGGAATTGTAATTGCCACGGGGCCCTGCTTTCATTGACCAAGGGACCAGTATAAAAGTTTAATCGCCTCGCCGCGGAAAGATTGTCCTTTACGACCGATTATAAATCGTCGCTTTCTCATCGCGTTATGCCGACGAAATAATCGTGTTCCGCGGACCAAACGGGTTAATGGAGATCCAAGCGATGATCGATCTTAACAACGGGATGTTTCTGCGGCCTTGAGAGATTGTTTACGAGCCGGGAATCTGAACACTCCGGCTGGAGGATTGAACGAAGCTGGACACAAAGGTCGACCGGAGAACAATCTACAAAAGAAGTTGAAATTATTCCTCTTTGGTTCGGCAGTCAGCGATGTTTTACACAGCTGGCTACTTGGACACGCGTAGAAAATGCACGAGGAACCGTAAGGTACGCAGAACAATTGCAGGATGTACGACAAAAATTATGAAGACTCGTAGAAAAATTGTAGGACCTGTACAAAAATTGTAGGGCTCGCAACAAAATCGAGTTTAATTAATAACAATTTTCCGAGACAATTTAACACCGTACCAAAGAGAAGATACAGCGAAAGGATCGTACCCGAATCATCTTAAAAACTGAACTACCCTGAAAATCCCCCTGAACCAAAAATAACTAAATAAATTTGTGAAGACATCGCAGCTCTGACGGAAAGAGAAGGAGAAAGGGGATAATTGGATCGCAAAGTAGCCGAAAGCCACGACACGAACCCTGGTACATGACATTTAAAAGTTTTCGTGGCTAGCCCTAGAGCCACGACCGCTTTAGAAGATCATCTCACGCGGTTCAAGTAGAAAAAGACGGCGCACTCGAACGATAAACATCTTTGCACGCGAGCGGTTGGGGCCGCAGTTTAGCAACAAAGTATGGCAGCACGCAGGCGCGATGAAACGCGCTGAAAGAATTCAAAGAAATCGCGACGGTGTTCTCGAGCGGCTAATAACAGTGGCCGTCCGTTCCACCTTTTCATCGCTAGCGACGTGTTGCCGCGTGCGTGCAAAAATCCGTCCCCATAAATAAGATGAGCCCGTGCTTTTGAACCCATTTTATTCGTCCAGACAATTTCGCCCGGCAATCGAAACCAATTTAATCCTTTCCAACCCCCTCTTGTCCTCTCGCCTCGCCACCGGAGGCGAAACAGCGTGAAAGAGTCGCGCTTCTCTGCAAATAACGCAGGTTCGTTGGCCAGCTACGGGTGTCCTTCTCTCTTTTACGCACACTCTCGCACGCTCTCATCTCTTTCTCTCTCTCTCTCTCTCTCTCTCTCTCTCTCTCTCTCTTTTCTTCTTTCGGCTGACAGTCTTCTCCCTTCGGTTCCAGGGTCCCTTTCTCTCTCGCTTGACTCTCCGACTTGGCTGGCGCGGAGAAGAGCCGAGTTTTTGTCGCCCCATTGTGTTAGTCAGGGTTGCTGCCACTTCTGCTCTCCTATTGTACGCATTCATCAGCGTATTCATTCATTTCGACGGCATTGTCTCGCCCGCTGTCCTCGCCTAAGGTCCTCCCTGGGATTTTTCCGCGCCTCATCCTACCCGACTCATTGGGTCCGGCATTATGCTCCACGTCGAACGACGCCGGGATAAAACGCTGAAAAAAGGGCGAGCACAGGCGAAACAAATTATGGAGCACACACACAGCTCGCTTCTGCCCGGCTGTTACCCTTCCGGGAGGTCTAACTGAATATTAACGAATTACACCGGTAGAAAATATTGTCCCGATGTTCAGGATTACAGGGCGATGAAACTTGGCGTTATTCCTAAATAATGATTGTGGGCGCGAAACTTAAAATTTTAGCGAAAGAGATTTTTGGAATTGAGAAGGTGCATTTTATTCGCCAGCAAAATAGAAATGGTCTGGACTAAGTTTAAGTACAGTAGCCAGTATAACGTATGGACATTCTGAAATTTTTTTAACCTCGTCACTTTTCTAAGTTGTACCAATCCATTTTCGTAAATCATAAATGCAGAAAATTCGTTATACAATGGCGACTGTCAAGGATCACGGAGAGGTCGTGAAAAAATATGAAAATTCGTTATCCAATTACGACTGTGAAGGATCCGGAGAGGTCGTGAAAAAATATGAAAATTCGTTACCCAATGACGACTGTGAAGGATCACGGAGAGATCGTGAAAAAATATGAAAATTTGTTACCCAATGACGACTGTGAAGGTTTACGGAGAGCCGGGAAAAAATATGAAATTTCTGATCGGATCTCCAGACACACGTGGCGCGTCGTCTTCGCGATATTGTCAGCGCTCGATAAACAGTTTACATCCCCCTCTTCCGGAATTTAGCGTGTTGCAGGGGCCGTAGGTGTGTAACAACGTCCGCCGGCAACTTCCTTGGGCGAACCCCCGGAGCGAAACGCGTCTGCCAGGGGGTGGGTGCTCGAGGGTGAGCCAACAATCGCATTTCCCGCCCGAGAATTTGTCGAGCCCATGCAATATCACTGCGGATATTGTTTCGACGCGGAGCAACACGGTTAGCCCGGCTCCATAGAAAACGACAATAGCGTAAACCGGTGGTGAGACGAGGCGAGGGCGAAGGGAGGGCTGTTTCGTCGGTTGGAGGGGGTGAGCGAATAATCTGGGGATGCAGGAGGGGTTAGAGTGGTCCGTATCAATTGGAAAAGGAGTATAAAATATTTTATTGTGTGTCAAGAAAAATTCACTCATGTACATGATAAACGTTCAAAGTTATGCAAGATCAGAGTTAAAGAAAACATTTTGCATATCAAGCATACAAACAAATATTGCTTCTGAACCTAAAAGATCGAAGGTCAGCTTCGTTTATTGTTTATAGCTGGTTCTATTTTGACCCAGTGGTTTCTACGGTTGGAGGGGGCGAGCGAATAATCTGGGGATCCAGGAGGGGTTGGAGTGTTCCGAATCAATTGGAAAAGGAGTATAAAACATTTTATTCAGTGTCAAGAAAAATTCACTTATGTACATGATAAACATTCAAAGTTATGCAAGATCAGATTTAAAGAAAATATTTTGCATATCAAGCATACAAACAAATATTACTTCTGAACTGAAAAGATCGAAGGTCAGCTTCGATTATTGTTTATAGCTGGTTCTATTTTGACCCAGTGGTTTCGACGGTTGGAGGGGGTGAGCGAATGATCTGGGGATGCAGGAGGGGTTGGAGTGGTCCATATCAATTGGAAAAGGAGTATAAAACATTTTATTCAGTGTCAAGAAAAATTCACTTATGTACATGATAAACGTTCAAAGTTATGCAAGATCAGAGTTAAAGAAAACATTTTGCATATCAAGCATACAAACAAATATTGCTTCTGAACCTAAAAGATCGAAGGTCAGCTTCGTTTATTGTTTATAGCTGGTTCTATTTTGACCCAGTGGTTTCGACAGTTGGAGGGGGCGAGCGAATGATCTGGGGATGCAGGAGGGGTTGGAGTGGTCCGTATCAATTGGAAAAGGAGTATAAAATATTTTATTGTGTGTCAAGAAAAATTCACTCATGTACATGATAAACCTTCAAGGTTATGCAAGATCAGAGTTGAAAAAAACATTTTGCATATCAAGCATACAAACAAATATTGCTTCTGAACCTAAAAGATCGAAGGTCAGCTTCGTTTATTGTTTATAGCTGGTTCTATTTTGACCCAGTGGTTTCGACAGTTGGAGGGGGCGAGCGAATGATCTGGGGATGCAGGAGGGGTTGGAGTGGTCCGAATCAATTGGAAAAGGAGTATAAAACATTTTATTCTGTTAATAATAAATGTTGATGTTCTCGGCGCTACGGTTTCGATCAATTTCTACTGATAAATCAAAAAACAATTTTGCAGATTATCAAATAATCGTCGACGTTTCGATTCTAGTTTGAATCATTTTCAAGATGTAATTATTTGCCTTGCGTTTGTTTTTTACGTGATTGAATACTTTAAAATGGGCATCGTGACACACGTGTGTCATCGATGCATGTTGTCAAGACACATTTTACTAATAGCTGGTTTTATTTTGACCCAGTGGTTCAAAACGATTATTTCACAAGGAAATCATTAACATCGTAATGTCCCTCTTCTGAATCGATTTAACAGAACATGAAACATTTTTCGCTGGCAACAGTAGACACACAAATCTCTGGTGTATGCGGTGAAACACCCCGTACAAGACAACAATAGTTTGAACCTGTGGTGAGAGTTGGTTTTCAGGAGGATAGCAGGGGTTGAGCGAATAACCTGAGGGTGTAGAATGGATTATTGTGGTCCGAGTGAATCGTAGAATGAGACAGACGCGTGGGGGGTGGGTCGCGTGGGAGGTGGTTCATTGTCGTCGTCGCGCGAGCCATTTTCCCATCAGTGGCAGTCAATCAGGCCTCTCCGGGCTCAGTCAGTCAGTCAGTCAGCCAGCCAGCCGTGCTTCGAGTAGTCTCACTGGTTGCCGACCTACCGAGCATGGAAATACAATTACCACGCCGGGAACACTATGCCTGGCAGCTCTCTCTCTGCCATTACGAGGCGGCAGCCACCTCTCGCGCGCTATTCAGCCCGCCGCCCGTAATGACGTTTGATTGTGCGCCACCGACGGATATTCGATTAAATAAACAATATTAGATTCGCAAACGGAATTCGCAAAGGCGGCCGTCGTCGTCGACGATTTCGTCGAAAGCTGTCGCGTCGCGTCGTCGCGGATTCTGTTGTCTCCGGCGCGATGACGAGCGGCCCGTTCGTTTGCCGACGAGTCGCTCGCGACGTGGGAATGTTCCTTAATGTGCCACGGAATTAATAAATGATTTGTTGTTAATGGAATTTGCTGTATTGCGTCGACAGACTGTAGGCGGGTGGAAGGGGTTGAATTTTTTCTAGCGCTGTCTGGGTCCACTTTGACCCAGAGACTCAAAACAATCATCCTATCACTCAGCTTCTGCCGAATTGTTTGAACCGATACCGATTCAAACTCTGTTAAAAAATATGTTCGTGAAAAATGAATAAATAACTGTTTAAATAATCCTAATTATCACCATTTGAGAGCAACCATCAGAATCGCCAGCTTTCACGAGGGGTTAATCAAGGCTTCTTTCTCGAATCTGTCTTGCAGAACAATAATCATACCAACGAGAGAAAGTCGGCAGAAAATTGGATAATCAGGTTGAATGTTGAATAACAAACGTTCGAAATAGCAGGAATAATGTTGCAACGCGATTTCTGTATACCTCGGAAGAAGCGATCGTCAAGAATCCCGTCACGGGCACCGTTATTTCCATTAAATGTAATATCATCGGCTAAAAACTGTGATGAGTTAATAGCGATACCGCTTGCAACGGGCTAGGGAGACTCCATACACGTTGCAACGCGATACAAGATGCAATATCGACGCGGTTGGATGCATATATCGCGTTGTCGAAATCCAATACGTTATGAAATGTACGGCGTGATAACTTTTGGCGCCGGTGGATTTATCTGCGAATCGTTGCGAGGGAAAATCTTTACGTTCCACAGATGAGTGATTTGCTCTTCATTAATTTTGTACGGCTATTAATAAATTAGAGGGAAAAGGAAAACGGGCAGAAAATGATGCTAATGTTAATCAAATATTTACTCTAGAAAATTTATCAATACCTAGGATTAAAATGATTACTTATTTCAATTCATCTTAGCTGGAAAACAAGATTTCGGACAGACCGTAAATCTCTACAAAAATGGACCCAACCGCGTGAAATACCCAACAAAACTGAAAATTCCCACAATTTCTCCGCAAGCAACATTATTTTATTCCGCGATCGTCACGCTGACCCGGTTCCCCATTCCTGTGTGCTTATCTTGTTATTTATTTATTATTAATTTATTTCGCCCGCCGAAGCGCGTCAAAGCAGCCTCGTAAATCGCAGGAAAATTCCTGAAAAAAATAGAACACACATCGCGCAGCGTTCTCTGTTCCGATTTATCGCCGGTGATCCACCACAAAGCGTCCTCCGCAGATTTTTCGAGATCGATCCGCGAGAGAAGCATCTACCGAAAACTTCAGACCAGCAAACCGGCAAACCGGCCGCGGTTTCCAGGAGGCGACTGGTTTTTTATCGCGTACCAGCGAGCCCCCATTAAACGTGTTTACAAATGTTTCTCCACGGATCTGCCAATTTAGATTTGCGAGGCGGCGTCGGCGTCGGCGAGAGAGGCTTTAGCCGCGCGGAGTTCGCTTGAACTCGTGATTCAATTAAAAAATTCCGGTGAAACCTCGAGCAATGGAATTTCTTTAACCGTGAAAATTACGGAGTCGGTCGCCCTGAGCTCTCGGCGACAATTTATAACCCGTGTCCGCTTTCTTGCTTCTCTCAGTCTCCCTCACTCTCTCTTTCTCTCTCTCTCTCTTTTACCTCTATCTCTATCCCTGTTTCTGTGACTCGAAGTTTTATCTATATCGATTGAAACAGAGGAGCGAGCCCCGAGTAATCTCAGTTCGAGAACTAAGGAGACGGTCCCTGGCAATTCCTGTGATTGAATGCAGAACTCGATTTTACTTCCCAACATTCCGACTGGCTGTCGTCGTGTCCCGAGGAAGTTGCTTCTTTGCCTCGGGTACCGCAAACGTCTGCACGCGCGCGCCAATGTCGGACTGATAAGGACATAAGCGAGGCTAAATTCGTTCCCGAGCCATATCCTGAACAGGATGCCAGAATCCTGAACAACGTTTGCGGACGGCCGGAAATCAGAAAAATTGCCTCCACTGGGTCGCAAGCGCGTTCCCACCGTCACGGCGTTCTGCCCCCGGGAACACCTTCAGCAGAAATATTGCCAGAGCCACACTTTGCTCCTTCGCGAATGGCTCGGGCAAAGTAGTCGTACCTCGAGCACCTGCTGTAATTATTTCTAACGAAACCGTGTGTTTTGAGACGGCGAGCCCCAGTAAGAAAGCTGCTTTTTAATTCAGAACTGTGACACATCATTGAAAACGCAGAGGTCGTACAATTTATTATTAACACTTTGGATATCTCGGAAATATTTCGTTGGAAATGTACTCGACGTCGTTATTACCAGACCGCGGATTTTATGCAGTTGCAACAAACATGGATAAGAAGAATACCAATGTGTGAAGACGTTATTTTCGTATTTTGTTAATCAATTTTACTTACTACGATTAGAGACGATTCTCTCATTAAATAAAATTTGTTTGTTTATTAAATATATATTACACTGAAGAACTAAATCTTTAGTCCCACGTGATCCCGCGGGATTGCGCTAATTACGCCAACATAAATCACGCCGAATAAATGATAAAAATGGGCACGAATGTGCATCGTTCCCACACATCCGTCGGTAGGAATCTTCAGGCGGTTGCAAAATAAAAATCGCCGCGTTACGTGGTTGATAGAGACATTCTCGGCCAGCGGATTCGCGTGTCGGCGAGATTAAACCGGCGCGCACGAATGATAGGAAAAGGTTAACGATTGGAAACCGAGTCGGCCGGGGTTGGCGCGGCGCGGCTCGTGTATCAATCATTCGCCTCACGTCTACGATCCACGACAGAATAAAATTATAAGCCGACGTTATGCACTTTTCTCCTGGTTTTCCGATTGAATCCGCGTTTTTCAGGCAATGCTGGCACAAGTGTCGTCCGATAGGCCTAGCAATTTATCTTAATAGCGTTGCGCGTTATTTATGTACCATTTAGTAGCGCACATGTTGTGAAAGAATTCTCCACGGTGTGCGCCACCGCGGTGTCGCGTACGATGAAGAAGTTCTCTCTCCACGGTGTGTATATTCAGTGGTTCTCTTAATGAAGTTTCGTAGCGTAATAACAACAATAATAATAATAATAATAGCACCACTTTATTGCGCGCGGTGAGTCATTAGCAGAAAACAGACGGATAAAAACCGGAGAAAAACGGTTTAATCTCGCGCGCGCGCACGCCCGCTCTCGAGTAGCAAAAGCAAATGCGGCGAGTTGGCCATTATCGGCGTCCCGACGCAAGAAACCCGCAAACGAGCTCTCTCTCCGACGGCCGTGCCTTTTTTTCGCAATAACTGTCGGCTCGCGCAAATAATACACCACCACAACCTTCATCCCCTCCTCCCCTTCGCTCCGTTACTTTGTATCATGTAGCCCTTCTCGGTGTTGATGTTAATCGGCAGCAATAATGCCTCGGACGTCGCCGAGCCCCCGTACAAATTGAAACGAACCATTGATTGGCAAACACGTATCGCACAACGCGCACCACGGTACTTTCGCGATCGACGCGTTAATTGACGAATCGCGACCGTTACCGATTCATACGTGTCCAATCTCTCTTTGCGTTCGGCCACGTTCTTTCTGTTAATTGCGTTCCGAATTTCCGCCGGTTATTTATTTAAACCGCGAGCTTCGCCGACATCGCAGTCCCGATCATATAAATTTCGAACCACTCGCGGGGAAGATTCCGTCAGCTGTCCGTTCCATCCGGCACGAGGATAATGGCGCATACATTTTTACACTTACGGAGCACACCTTCGCGAAACCGATGACATCCGGATCGTTCTGATGGTCTTTCAAAAAATTTCTTTCATCGAAGAAATCTCATGAGAACATACTGATCAGTTAATATACATATAATATGGTTCCTTTCTTAAGCAAAAACACAAGGTTGATTCGTCTAAAAATATAGAGTTTTATTATTGATTACATAATAAATAATTATTACATTATTCCCACGTGTTGTACTAACCTAAAAATATAGAGAATCAACAATTAAATGTTTGTGCTTCCCTATATTATCTCAGCCTAAGGCCTTTGTGGAACTTGTGCTCGTAGATTTTTATAATTAAAGGTTTCCCTATTTGTTCGTCTACTCACGAATTATCAATTAATTGTGTGTTCAACTGTCACTCTGTGTTGTCTGTTTACTTTTCCAAAACTGTCTAGTCCCGCCCTCTCTCGAGCATATATGGTTCACCGACCTGTACACAAAGCTTACATACATTTCAAGCGAAAATTGAAGTAAACTTAATGAGGCATGTTTTAGGAAGAAATTTCTTAAACTGTGAGTGGGGTCGTTCACTTTGCTCTTCGGCAACGCACAGCCAGAGACACTGACGCATTTTCCACTGGCTGTAATCAAGGTTTGCCTCTTCTATCCTCGCTTATTACGAGGTCACGTTCCACTTAGTTATTAATTCCCGATCGGGCCTCTCGTCGACATTATCGCCGGGTGCGTCCCACCTCGGGAGTTACGAAAGGGTTTTAATTTATCGTACGGACACTGGGATAGGCTAGAAACGATACCGGCGCGGCAGCCATTCCGTATATCGTCGAGAAAACGAAAAATCGCTAACAGATGATCCCAACGTCGCCGTTCCTCCCGTGTAATCTGTTAAAACGTCCCGCCCGTTAATTGGTACGTCGCGATCCGCTAGCTAAAACGAGGAAGACCGCGCGCGCCGCTGCGATAGCGATACAAAACGATTAGTCCCGCCAGGAGCGAGCACACTTTTCCCATCGTGCCCGGTGTACCGATACCAACGAGCAGATACCTAGCCGATGTTTAACTTGCCAGGCCGTCGATTAAGCGCATCGTGTGTCCCCGCGAGCGCCCTTGACTTCGGGAGCAGTGAAAGTCTGCGACAGGGTTCCTCTCTCGTCGTCGCTTATGAATGACTGACCCGCTCCCTCTTCTTTTTCTTATTCCTACCCGGCCATTGGCCGACCTGTGCGATTCCGAATACCGAAGCGATCGAGTATCCTCAACTTTGATGACAACACTGTTCACCTCGAGATGATCGCCTTGGTAGCTTCGCATCGAGTCGCTGCTCGATGCTTCTTCGGATAGTCGACGGTTAACCCTTTGCAGTCGTAGCTATTAGTCGTAACTCGAAAATTAAACGTTTCTACCTATCTAGAAGAATTCCATTGTATATCATTCTTTGCATTTTGCGGATGTGAAATTGACGTAACGCCTCCTCCAATACTCAAATGTCTAGTAATCGATTAGATACCAACATATAATGGTATAGTAATTTTTTTAGTGGCGACTCAGAGTCGCCACTCGAGTGCTAAGGGTTAATCACCGATTTGGATATTGAAAATATTTGTCACGTATCTTTTTTTCGATCAGTGGAAAAACAGATTTTGGGGGTTATTGAGAATAACTCTTCTTTTTAATATGATAAATATGAGGTATAATTTATTTTCACTTTACGAGTTTTACAAGTGAGTAAGAAGACGCAAGAACGAGTCGCGTCGCTTGCGTGGTCAGAACATTAACTGAACGTCGCGTCGATGGCATCGAGAAGACAAAACAACAACGAAGAGGGCACAGCTCATTTGTTATTAGCGCCTCGCAGAGAATGAAAAGCCTTTACTTTCCAACAGGGGTGAAATTACAAAGTGGGGGTTCGAAAACCTTGCGCAGAGATAGAAAGAACTGATGAAAATTGAAACGATTTGGATTTCGATCAGGAATAATATGTAGATAGCGAAATTTCAGTAAAATCGTAGCTGGCGCCACAATTAGGGAGGTCACGGAGCCGAAACGTTCCAATAGCAGCGTACAATAATGTTCCACGGTGGAAAATCTTATTCGCTTATTCGTAGGGGTACGAGCGAGCGGAGAAGAGGGCAGAGGGTTGGATGGGAAGGGTGGGAAAGCAAGCTTCGGGAAAGGTGGTTTATAGGTGGGCGAGAATATAGGAGAGGGTAGCCCATAGCGTGGCGCTATGTTGTGATGTAATTAGGTTGTCTGGAACACTCACGTCACGTCACACGGTGCGCTGCTAGGCGGACGGAGACATAATGCGCGTCTATGCCCGAAGCCAAGGCTTCTGGTAGGTTCCTTCCTTGAGAGCGTTCCTCGAGACGAAACGACGAGAGAAGCTCGGGCTCGGCGTTTACGAGTCACCCATCTATCGCCGACCCGCCCTCCGACATCTATTCACCCGGCCTTCGTTCTCCGCGATTTCTGTTACCGCGAGCACTAATAATGTCGACAATAATTAGACCTCTTGTCCCAGTTCCGCCGCGTCTCGATGCCTCCGCTCCTTTCGCTTAGGCGGTGAAGGGGTCTGGGGATGCAGGGATTCGTCGCTCGATTCTATTAGCTGTGCAAACAAGTTCGGTGCCATTTTATCCAATCGTAATTTTAGTTTAAATTATATCTTCTTCCCGCTGTGCGTGCCACTTTTCATCTGTAAAAATTCACAGGTTAATACAATATTTAGTACAATACTACTCCTAGAACTCGATCAACTCGATAAACTGCACCTTAATCCATTACTCGATTCACTCCATCGAAGATTTACCAAGTTCCAGCACGTCTTTTACGATAGACAATAAGAATTATTGAAGAATTTATTCTCAGAAACTTTCCAATCGGTGTCTAGTAAATATCAGAAAACTCATTACGGACAATAAAAAGAATTCTGTATCTTCGTTAACTAACGGTGATCAAGTTAGATAAGCGCAGCTATCATCCTCCAATCAATTCATTAAACAGTTCGTTAAAGATCTCATTCTGGCCTCTCGCAGCAAGGATCTCGCAGCAGTCCCATTAGGGGACTGGCCTAACTGGATCAGAGACAGTCGAAGATCATTATCCTGAAATAGATGAAACTAACGTTGAGGTTCTCGCGAGTAATCCGTGGCCTTTTTTAAACAAACGGTTCGCGGAGCGATCCGCGAGATCGCAGCGTCTAATTAGAAACGGAATGCCCGCCGGATCCTAGGGTGCAGTAATTATGGTTTCTCCGGGACCCTAGACTTTTCCCGAAACATCTTTGTCGGTGATCGTTAGCGTGTGTTCAGCGGAGGGAAAAAATCGAGCAAAGCGGCTAAGGAACTGTGACTAATAATGAAATCGGCGAGCGTATTACGCGCGCTCGCACGTTCGCCTCGCGAGAGACCGCTTATGCAACGCGAATAAATACAACGATTTTATGGCGTTGTAAAATACCGCAGGCGTTGGATTACGTCGACAACGATGCGAAAAGGCCGAACGCGAAAGCCCGCAATCGTCACCGATAAATTTTAATTGTTCGCGAACGGTCTTAATTACTCGTCCCCCCGCGAAACACCGGGACACAACCGGCCTCGTTAAAAAGTATCGAGCGTTGAATCGAGCCGCCACTTAATTACCGAGGCGCATTATTAATTAACTCCGTGCGTCCCCCGGCTGCCTCGACAGTTAATAAACACGGAATTAACGTCCGGGCTCCGGGAATCAACGGAGGACCTTCGACGAGCCTCTCGATACGTCTTCAATTAACGCGTGGGAGTTCATAGTCTTTCCTCTGGCAGCAGCTGCGTGAGAATTGCACTGTACGTATCGACCGCTCGAGGATCTATAGGGTTTTTATCAAACAAATTAATTGAATTGATTCGACGGAACATTTCGAACAAAACTTATTCGATACGAACGTTATGCCTTTTGTTGGAATCCAACGATAATATTATGCAGAAACAGGCTATGGCGCGACTCCGGCCGGAGTCGCAGAGATTTCTTTGCCTGGCCCAAGTGGTTTATGCCACCCCCACTTAGGAAAAGGGACCGGAAGTTTTTCCAGGGACGAACCAGCCCGGTCGTCGTCCCATTACAGCACAGAACACATCGCGGCATCTTTTACAATACAGCTTTACAGTACAATACACTTTATCCTATTTCAACACAGTTTGTCTTTTTTTTCTATTCACATTGGGACCACCGTTTTAGTCCACTTTGTAACTTTGTTTGCATTAAATAAACAACATCTTCTTGTTTAACACTAGGTTGCCTAAGGAAGTCATTTTGACTGCTTTTCAATTTCAATTAGAAAAAACAATTATGTATATAATGACACAGCTTCTTAGAATTTTGTGACTTTTTGTACAACATATAAATGCGTTTATTAATCATTGTAGTTGCCTCCCCCTCCTTCATTTCCGGTATATATATATATATATATATATATATATATATATATGTGTGTGTTATACCTGTATTGCCCAAAAGCAGTCATTTCGACTGCTTGGGAAATTTTAAATAATCAAATGACTTTTATTATTGAATCGAGTAAATTTCTTATATGGCCAGTTCGGCTCTGGATTGGAATAACAGTTTATATTTTTTTTATTACCGTCACACGATAACATACAAGTTCATGATAAATTGTCGATTCGAGCATATACTTGATAAGTTGCAGTTGTTTAATAACTAAAGTAGTACTTGTTATTCGAATCTTTATGCCAGGCCTGCCCACGCGCCTCGTTCCCCTTGAACGCGCTATGTATGACTGTAAATAATATAAAAAATATTAAAAATTCATTTTAAACAAATTTCTTTACACATTAGTTATTCTTTCACCATGCAGTTATTTTGACTGCTTTGGGGCAATATAGGTATATACTAAGTTTCAGTCTTTCTAGTGTTAAGCCAATAAAGTTTCTCAACACCTTTCTTTTAGGATGAAATGAAAAAGTTTAGTCTTCTGCGTACAATATTTATTGATCAAAGAAATTACTTTAATTTGATAGAGCTATCGGGGTTGGTGGAAAGGGAGTGAAAGTGTGTGCCGCCAACAGGTAAATCGTCCAGTCAATCCCTCGAGCTCCGCTTCTCACTTTCAACGACCAGTTTAGCTGCTCCCATCGAAGACAATGTTCTCGAACTCTCGCCGAAAGCGAACCCCAGTAAATTCATCTTAGCAGTGGGCCGGGAACAATCGCAACAACCCCGGCCGTGTATCGGAACGGCATAAATTTCGCCAGGCGACGCGTAACATACTGCAGAAGTCACGCAACGTTGTCAGAAATCGTCGGAACACGCGAGAGCCCTGTACGTCTGTACACGTCGTCACGAGATTTCAAGAAAATCCGCGCTCCAAAAACAGCAACGGGGAACACGTAGTAACCGAACGATCGATCGATCGATCGATCCTCGATCCAATTCGATCGAGTCGTCCAGGTCTCTCGTATACGTACGTCGCATTCCAGGAGATCCGGCGGGCCGGTGTGCACGGAATATAATATGTAGCGCCGTAGTTAGACCGGCAAGAAATCGCGCGCCGCCTGCCATTCCTGAATCAGGCCGCACGGTAGCCGCGCACGTCCCGACAACTTGATTAATAGCCTTAATTAAGATATTTAATTGGTTTTATTTTTATTTGCCGACGGTGCGGTGTACAGAACCAGGCAACGTCGCGACAGCGCCCGAAGGGTAGAGTCGAGGGGATCCGGAGCCCAGAAGGAAATCAGGTCCGAGAAACGCGTCATACTCGTTGCAGACGCGAGGATTACGACCGGCCATACCCGACGCCGCTCGTAACCTTAACGACCGGACCCGTACACCGGTCTCTACAACGATAATTAGTCAAATAGTTGTCGCCGTGGCGCACTCCACTGCCTCCATGCTACCTGTCTTCTGCGTCCACCGAGATCCTCCATCTCGGTGCATGGAACATCGCATGATCAACGAATTTCTCATTAAAACTCACTACTTTATTTCATACAAATAGCACGAATGTATTAGTTCGCTATATTAATTTTATCTATATCTATAAAAACGCTGTCCTGACTCGCTCACTCATCAACGCCCAGGCTAAACCCTTGGACATAGAAAGCTGAAATTTTGCACAGAGGTTTCCTTTATGATCTGTACAAGGGATAAGAAAGGATATTTCGAAATTCAACCGCTAAGGGGGTGAAAAGGGGTTGCAACGTTTGTACGAGGAATATTTCGTTCGTGGTCGGATTTACTTGAAACTTGGTCTTAACGTTCATCGATACAATTATTTCGCTTTAAAGTTGTCTTGTTTCCGTAAATGTATCTGGAAACTAATATATAAGTACGTAATTATTATCTTATCGCTAAACCGTTGCTTCAAAGTTAACCGTCAGAGAGATCTACGGAGGAACGCGAAAAGCGAAATGGAATTGAACGGCATAGATTATCATCGATCGGTAGAAACCGATAGCCCCAAATATCTTTCGGGACAATTTTGTAACGTTTACGTCTCGAGGCGCGAAACTACCCACACCGCGACCGCCGCGAGAGGGACACGACGACGAAAGAGATATACTTTAAGTATAAACCAAATAGTCATAACCCTCAGGTACATCGTAGTTTTTCAAGAATCAACTCTTTATAAATTCAATTCAATCTTATATTTGACAAATGCGGTAAAATGGCGCAAATAAGCCTAAAAATCGGTATGGGTGTCGTTATTGAGGTTTCTTGGGACGTTAATTACAAAAATGACATCAATTTTTAAATCTAAGATGACGACGTGACATAAAATTAAAATTATATAGGGGAGAATGGGGGGTTGAAAGGTTTTATTTTCCGAGGGCATTAAACGGTTTCCTGTGCGAGCGAAGCCGCGGGCAAAAGCTAGTCATCAATAAATACTCAGTCTGCAAATTTATTATCGCTAGGTTGACCTAACCCGTCAAAGTGACGGGTTCTAATATTCCTAATTTGCGATTACTAATTTTGTAAAGATGCCTCCCCGAGAAATTATTTACCAAATTTATTTCTTTGGGTATATATCATTGGAAAAATGGCCAAAAATTTGGATAGATGCATTCTCGTTATGTTTATAACATAATGTGAAACAGTTATTTCTAAAACTCCGTAAACCTAGTGTTATACAGGGAGGAATGTACTTAATCAGATTTTTTTTTAGGTATATTTGTTACAGTATATCTCATTTGCCGAATTGTTTAACTGCTAAAAAACTACAGAACATAAAAGTTCTTTCAGCGTTTGTCATTGAACGGTGTTAAGCCAAATCGTTGCGGATACTTATTTCATTTATTCATTGCCTCGTTTATTTGTAAAACATACAATTTTCGGTCTTCCTGATTTTTCTCTAGTCGCGGTTTCAATTTGAAGTTACATTATACACATAGTCTCTGACTATGAAATTGGAACCACACGAAAACATTTCAGTCTTCAGGATCAAACTTCTCTGAAGCGATTGCATGAAACATGAGTCGAATAGAAATTCATTCGTTTTTCTATTAACTTTAAGAAATGGAGGAAAACGTATTTTTATATCCTTTTGAAGGTTTTACTGTTTTCTATACAATGATTAGCACAATTTAATAGAATCATGTATTTGACAAAATTCTAGGGACACGAAGCGACAAATGTTGGAAACATTGGGGGAATCTGATTCAAATGCAAGGGAAATTGAACGTTTGGTATGGCAAACGAGGACGCGGGAATGTATAGAAATGTTATCAAGATTGGCGCCTTCAGCCTTTAGCCGATCAGCTGGAACTAATTGATGAGGTATAACGAAGACAATGTGATGAGTGAAGACATCACGGTCGTTGGGCAATCGGTGATTGGTATTGGCGATCGATTATTGAAGACTCGCCGAGTTAATATGCTAGCTGTGTGGTAAAGTAAGCTTTCCTATAAAGGATAGAACGTCGGAATCGAAGCTTAGTACACGCGAAATTAAGATTTATGGCGGCTGTTTGTGATCGAATAGGGCTCGTCAAACGTGTCTGTTCATTGCTCGCTGTTTCTACTTGCTGCGGCTATTCTAGCAATTGACTGTGACAATCTATAATTTATTTTCTGTTCGACAGTCAGAAAATACAAATTGGTAGAGCCCGATTCTTGGAAGTAGGATCTTGACGGGCTGTTGCTTATAGTAATCGTTCAGCCCATCATTAGATGCGAGTTCAGTGTTTAGGGTGTCAATCTTATTGCCTGTCTCGTCGGTTCTCCATCGCTTTCATTCGAGTCTATTCTATGGAAGAAGGGATTTGAGATGCGCTGACTGTCACAATAGGAGACCCTGCTACTCTAAACATTCAAATGTTTGCAATCTCGACTGATTATGGTTGGGAAGGAAGCTAGTATGTATCGCTAGGTATATATCTGTTATATTTAATATCAACTTTACAATATACGTTTTAATATTATCATTGAAATGATTAAGATTCTCTTTCTGAAATTCACCGAGGTTTATTTAATCGTGCACGATATAAAATTAGTGTAAAACTTGAATAAACATTGTCTCATAATTATTGCAAGGCAGTATAAAATAGACATTTTTACTGCTCAGCACTTTTATTGTTAAAAATGTACAGTATACCAACGTATTAATGTCAAACTTTAATATCAGTAGAAAAGGTCAGTATTGCACAGACAGTGACTAGCAGAGAAATAGTCTATCTTCAATTATTTTCATTTCACTAGAATTCTCATTCAAAGTTTGAAAGAGGCTCGTAATTCAACATGTATGAATAATGAGAATTGAGATTGCATTCGTTCGCTTATCAATAGACTTCGAATCTTTATTCATTTATAGCAAACTTAAGCAGATGAAATTCAAAATTGTTGGAAAATTGAAAAAATTTGAAAATGCCAATATATAATTTCTCCTCTATTAAAATCGTTAAGGGAAGAAATAACATTCAATTTGGTTTCTATTTCTCGAAATCGATGCAGACAGTTTTTATTTTACATAAAGATCCGCAGTCTACTTATCAACGACGAAATAATCACTTACCCTAAGAATGTCTCGGTACATACCGAAAACAGTACACTCAGCAGGGGACATGTTAATAAGAAGAAAACCAGCGTATATTCATCGAACACGACATCGCCACCACAATTTGAATTTCCTTTCGTCCGATACAAACCCAAGCGTTAAAAAGCTGTTTCCTCGCAAAACACCTACTATACATACGCGAATAATCCTGAACATCCACCTTCACTCTGGTTCAAAACAAGACCATCCGCAGAACACGGCCTCCGTGCGGTAATAACTCACTGATTTTTCAATGAAATTTTTCAACGGACAAAATTAATCGCGTCGCGGTACGTATCGGCGACCTCGATATCCCGCCGCGACGCACTGTAAGCCAGGCAGATTCTGGAAAGTAAAAACTCATGCTCATTCAGGGCGGACTCCAATTGTAACTTTCATAGAACCGTGAAATTATAGAAATATTTCTTTGAGAAATTTTTCAGTGTACTTCCTTATTCAAGTACACGTTACCATACAGATCTAGTGCAATCTGAATAAATTCAATCCTGTTATTATTATAAAGGAGCACCGTCAGGAGCAAAGATTTTAAGGAAAATAAAAACTCATGTTCATTCAGGGCGGACTCCAATTGTAACTTTTGAAATTATAGAACTGTGAAATTATAGAAATATTTTCTTGAGAAATATTTTAGTGTACTTCCTTAGTCAAGTACACGTTACTGTACAGATCTAGCGCAATCTGAATAAATTCAATCTTGTCTTTATTGTAAAGGAGCACCATCAGGACCAAGGATTTTAAGGAAAATAAAAACTCATGCTCATTCATGGCGGATTGCAATTGTAACTTTTATAGAACCGTGAAATTATAGAAATTTTTCAGTGTACTCCATTATTAAAATTCACGTTGCCATACAAATCCAGTGCAATCAGAATAAATTCAATCCTGTTATTATTATAAAGGAGCACCGTCAGGACCAAGGATTTAAGGAAAATAAAAACTCATGCTCATTCAGCGCGGATTCCAATTGTAACTTTTGAAATTATAGAACTGTGAAATTATAGAAATATTTTCTTGAGAAATTTTTGAGTGTACTTCCTTTTTCAAGTACACGTTACTATACAGATCTAGCGCAATCTGAATAAATTCAATCCTGTCCTTATTATAAAGGAGCATTATCGGGACCAAAGATTTTAAGGAAAATAAAAACTGCTGCTCATTCGGGGCGGACTCCAATTGTACCTTTTATAGAACCGTGAAATTATAGAAATTATTCAGTGTACTTCCTTATTAAAGTACACGTTACCATACAAATCCAGTGCAATCTGAATAAATTCAATCCTGTTATTATTATAAAGGAGCACCATCAGGACCAAAGATTTTAAGGAAAATAAAAACGTATGCTCATTCATGGCGGACTCCAATTGTAACTTTTATAGAACCGTGGAATTATAGAAATTATTCAGTGTACTTCCTTATTAAAGTACACGTTACCATACAAATCCAGTGCAATCTGAATAAATTCAATCCTGTTATTATTATAAAGGAGCACCATCAGGACCAAAGATTTTAAGGAAAATAAAAACTCATGCTCATTCATGGCGGACTCCAATTGTAACTTTTATAGAACCGTGAAATTATAGAAATTTTTCAGTGCAGTTCCTTATTAAAGTTCACGTTACCATACAATTCCAGTGCGATCTGAATAAATTCAATCCTGTTATTATTATAAAGGAGCACATCAGGACCAAAGATTTTAAGGAAAATAAAAACTGTTGCTCATTCGGGGCGGACTCCAATTGTACCTTTTACAGAACCGTGAAATTATAGAAATATTTCCTAGAGAAATTTTTCAGTGTGCACGTTACTATACAAATCCAGTGCAATCTGAATAAATTCAATCCTGTTGTCATGATGAAGGAGCATCGTCAAGACCAAAGATTTTATGAAAGTCAGCAAAGCGTTGCCAAGCAAGACAATCCAGCACACAGTGGAACATTCTAGCGAGGTTGATCTTGAAAAGGGAGCAGCGTGATAAACCCCGTAGCCATTGTCTGCGGGCAGCGTCAGACAATACGGGCAATCACGTATGAAGGAATCGGTGATTGTTTCGTTTTCGTCGTCGCGTGTAGAAGGAGAGGGTTGTTAGATTAGGCTGCGGAGAGCAACCTGCGAGCAGGAGACGAAGAGGAGAAGAGAGGAGAGAAGAGAAAGAGGAGGAGACACTCCTCGTGTTTGCCGGCACACGTACGACGGCCCCACGAAAGTACACTTGGACACGGATGGACGTGGTTTCGGGATTGGAGGCGGCAAGTTGTAGTCGGCCGACGCCGGGCGCCGCGACGCCGAGTGTGGAGAGGAGGCGACGCGCGCGTCCGAGCCGGGGGATGCTCTCAGAATGGAACAATCAGCCGAGAATCAAGCGACCGCTTGTTCCATATGCAGGGTAGACGGACCGACGTGTTTACTCTCCATCTCTCTGTCTCGCTCGCTCGCTCTCCAAGTGGACGAACAATACACCGCGCGACAATTATTGCAATTATCGCCCCGAAACTCCCGGCTCTGCCGAGAGACCGCCGAAAGGATACCCTGGTTCGCGTCAAGGCGAGCTATTTCCATGTAAATGCTCTGGACGTGCTCGCGAACCGAGTCGGCTCGAGTCGCTATCCGCAAGACTCTCTCGTGTAGACGCCCGGCGACTGTTGCCAGATGAATCAAAGCGTTGTCTAGCGATATGCAAATTTTGGGATGGCTGGCGGATGCGGGCGAACCTTCGTTTTCAGGGTTTGTAGTATTCCAGCGGGTTGTTGGGGAGATCGAGGGTAGAAAGGGCGGAGGGATGTGTGAGAATTGCAATTTATTATTTTATTGGTTTCAACGAGACTAAAATTCGAAGTGGAAAGTTGTTTTACAAAATGACTATTTTTGTTGATGCAGAAAAATGAGACAATTCTTAGTACTTCCAATCATCCTGTAAAGATTTTTCTTTTTCTGAACGAATTAATAGTTAAGAACTTCGGAGGACCACAATTCTAATGGTCGCTGTAAAAACCCAGTACTCGAAGATCTTTGAGAATGTAAAAGGGTCACGATTCCGTGGACACAAAGAGAGTTACAGTTCTCTCTAAGGGTCACGAGAATGCGCAAGTGTACAATTCCAGTAGTCGCGCGGAAGTCCAATAAATTATTCCCACTTTCCAGCTGTACCTTGTAAATCAATCTTACATGCGCTCTAAAGTGTTGCATAAACGTTGTACGCGCAGAATACCGTAACCGGTGTGTATCCTCCGAGTTTCTGAACCACAATCGATCGTCAACAGAGTCCTCGGCATTGACCGATCCCGAAGACCTCAGCGTTATTTCGGTTCCCGTGGATGCAAAGAAACTTCTGTAACCTTTGTTCGTTTACGGTCAGGGTCGTGTCGTGGTCCGAGGTGAGCGGGTCGCTTGTGTACCTGTTTCGAGGAATAAAGAAAAGCGAGACGGGTAGCAAGCGCCAGCAGTCGCAGTAACAGCGGCAGCATCGGGCACAATCGTTGCCCAATTAACTCCGTCGTCGGAGGGCTTCTGGTAACCGCAACAATAACCGTCGTGGAGGGTCGACGGGCACCCTCGAGGTGCGAGGGCGAGGCGACGACGGATGAGAAGCCCCCGACGACAAAGTCTCACGGGGGTGGTTGTTGGAGGGCGGACGAGAGAAACACAGACACGACACTTCATCAGTTCCACCGGCAACTGCCGGCATTGTCATTTATATGCGCGATACGTGCTGCGCCCTTTGTGACTTTTTCTCCGGCTCCGCCATCCTCCTCCATCCTACCATCACGCTATCTCTTTCCGTCTTTTTCTCTCTTTCCCCGCAGTTCTTCCGGAACGTCCCTAACCATCGTTAGTCGCGATCGCGTGCGTACAACATTATACGCGGAACCACCAACGACGAACTCCGGCGTCCTCTTTAGAAATTTGTTTCTTTGTCTCGGGACGCGCTCTTTTTCTTCCCTCTGTCCGTTGTCATTGCCATCGTTTTCGTCGTCGACGGTTCTTGCCAGCGCACCGGCGCGGCGGTATGGTGTTGGTGGCCGTTTCGAGGCACACAACGCCCCGATGCGACGCGTAATCCCGACGGAGAGAGAGAAAAAAAGAAATGAAAGAAGAAGAACCCAGCTAACAGACGAAGCCGTGACCCCCCGACGACGATGGATGCTCCTCGACAATGCCGGGTATTCGTGGTACGGAGAGCACAGCGTCGCGCATCGGCTTAGAGAACTCCCGGAATGGCGCGAACGAGCGCGCCCCGTTCATTTGCTACCGATCGCGGCAGACGGCTGCCGCTTTTTTCGAACTCGGTCAGACCTTTTTCCGGCGCCCCCGAGTGAATCCTGACTCGCCAACGTTGTCTCCTGACTGGCGACCGACGCCTCATTCGAGGACGCTTTATTTTTCGGCGAAAATGTTTCTCTTTTATTTCGACGCGGTGTTGGTTGGCAGAAAACGTCAGTCTTTCAGCCCTTTTCACAGTTATACAATTTACGAGGCTCGAGGCATCATTCTTTCCGTTTATCCTCGAGGCGATACGTTTCGTTTAATCGGTAGAAATTGAGTAGTGAAACGATGATTTGTCTGTGGGCAAAAATAAATCCACACAGAGCTTCGAAGGGTACATTTTTATATGTACACACTGGGTGATCAAAATATTGGAAATAATATATAAGAATATATATAGTTTAATACAGCCAACCAATGTTAATTAAAATCCTTTCTAGAACGTAAGCTACCAGCGCATAAAGTGCAACATTCAATCGGCCTCCCAAGCAAAGAAAAGTCGATCATCCATAAAAATCCCGCAGTAAAATCGTTTCGCCGTAGCGAATTCCATAAAGAAGTATATTCAGTTTTCCGGATGCCAGAATGGGAACGGTGAAACTTCCATTACGGTCCATTCAAATCCCCGATAACGCGGGGCAATAGTCACGTCACGGCGATCAATACTACGCGCCCTTTCATTGATTCGAACGTAATTGCATTTACTTGGGCGTTTTCGCCCAGAAACCTAGTGACATTGACGTTCACCTTCGGGCTATTCATCTATCGCCTACCCCACACTGTCGGGGCACCCTCTCGTAAGTGAAGTCAATGAAACTGACCTTTCTCATGTAAATGCGCCGGTGATTGGCAGCGAGCGTTCCGCGCCTCGACGAATTAAAGCTTTAAAGATAACCCGGGACGCGAAGTGCATTCTGCGACACGCCGCGCCGAGAAAACCGTTTCAATCTCCAGGGAATTTTCGTAAATCCCCTGAGACGGAATTAGAACGAAAAATGGGATGCATACTATGAAAATTGCGAACTGCATTCTGCGAAAACTATTTTCGATCGCGAGCGAATTTTTGTAGATTCGCTGAGACGTTCGAGGAGGAATAGAAAAAAGGAACGAATGCATCCTGTTATCCCTAAAGTAATTTTTTCTATTAATTTTTAATAAAATTTCATTTACTTTTAGAATAATTTTTTATTTTAAATTTTGATCTTGAACATTGCGAAGCGCATTCCGCGACACGCTGGGAATTTTCGTAGATTCGCCGAGGTATTAGAATAGGAGCAGAAAAAAAAATGAGAGAATGCGTACCTTGAAAATTGTGTGATCCCGATGGGATTGATACCACCGTTTAATTTTATGCGCCGTCTAATTACGAGATTGTATGCTAATTCATTTTGATTTTGAATACAGTAGAGTAACTGTTCAACGCGATGAATTTTTTCTCTGGTGAGCTGCTCTCATGTTATTCGGTTAATGAGTCCGTCCTTATCTCCGGTTTATTTCATTTCCATCCTTCTTATTAAGTATGTGCTGTATGGTGCCTCTATGTTTATTCATTGTATATATTTCGTAACATTCTTTCTGCAGTTCGCGTACGCATTAATTTACTCGATTAATTTAATATGTACGCGATGAACAGCCATTCCGAAAGGATACTGCAATGAGTACTTCACGAATTAAGAGGTATTATGATGTAAACGGTGCAACGTTTCAGCATTTATTTAAAACATACGATTGGAGTTATTTCACTGACATTTTAGGTATGTGTTTGCACGTGTTTGAAGTAATCCTGTGAATTTTTAACAGATGTTTAATTGAATATTGCGGAAGTTATTAATGAAATTAACTTCGATGAATGGCATTTTCCTTAAAAATTGTTCTTTTACATCATACTTCAGCGTCTATCGATTTTTCTCCTTGCAGCTTGCACGTATCAAAAATAAAGACACAAAACTAGTTCAGTTAACATTTAGTTCGCATTATCCAATCGGACAGCGTATGTTCTGCATTTTACGACGTTGTATTAAACATTTTAATTACCCCAATCGTCGGGAACTAGTTCTGGCGGTGAAAGCATCGCGATTTTCCGGCGTGCACGAACAGGAAGCAATTCCGATGCGGAAATCGGCGATATAATTCCATCAGAAAAATAATAACGCTCTGGAAACGGTTTCCACCGGGCTTCTTAATTACGTTCGCGCATTATTCGCCGTACGAACTCGCCTTCTACACTTTTCGGTGGCCAATTATTCAAATTGCCGATCTCTCAAGCCAGTCCGCCGAGGCGAATAATACAATTACGCAATGAAAGAGCGCCGCTTAGGCGATTCGTGTTCGTTAAACAGGCTGGTTAAACGTCGACAAAAGGAGAAATGGCGGGGCGCGATAAGAACGATCGATAGCAGCCACTTCCGTTTCGCAGAATGCAATTAATCACAGTTACCCGACGCGTTTGCATACCGATAAGAATCGGCACGGTTTTACTCGGTGATGGGAAGAAGAGCGTGTCGCGGCCTATTATAGCCAAACACCTGTCCCCTCAATACTGCAATCAAAAATTCAGGCCCGAGGGGAAAGATTCCGGCTAGAGTGCACCGATCCCTTCGTGCATCGCGATGCACCGCGCTGCACCGTGTGACGAGTGAAACAGTATTTCATAAAATATGTTATTGGAGAGGTAACAATATCTTTATTGTTTACGTTCGAAGACAAATGACCTATTGGTGTACCACTGCAAATAATAAAATTTGGAGAAATATATTAAAAATTATTGTTTTTAAAGTTTAAAGACAGATATGAAAAATTTTAAAAAGTATAAATCTTGTTGTATGATACTTAAACTAGAAATCTTAAACTAGAAAAAGCCATTACCTCAAAACAATGTTTGCAGTTTAGCACATTATTTTTGATTAAGTATTAGAATAAAATGTGGAGCGTCATTTTCGACAACAAATTGTTGGATTCGTTACCGATGATTCCTATTGAAATCCACGTTTCTTCCCGAGTATTTTGAAGTATCGCAATCCACGAACATTGAACGTCTCAGTTTTCGGGCTTTTGTCAGACTGCGCCGCTGCACCTTGTTGCATCGCGCGCATTCACGCACAGGATCGCACACGAGAGCGTGCGCATCCAGAGGCCGTTAATACCTGCGCGGCACGCAACCGACCAACCAACCAGCCAACCAACCAACCAGCCAGAAAGCCAGCCAACCAGCCACACGGACACTGTGTCCGACTGCGCATTGTTCTCCGGGGAGGCGCTCCCGCTAATTGCGCATTGTATACCATTGTTGCTCTCAGCCGGTTAACTCCTATCGACCTGCTATCTTTATATAAAGTAACACAAAACAACGTAATTAATTACCAGTCTTCCAGGCATTGTTAGACGATAAATAACGCGCGGCGGAGCCTACGTCCAATTAAAATATTCAGCAAGACAAACAACAATGGGACGACCCTCGGCCGCGCGCCGCGTCGGCGCGGAGTGAACGAGGCGAGTATGTTGCCGACTATCTTCCCCGCTCTTCTTGCCGCCCTTTTTCTGCACGATGATCGCGGACGATTCCCTTTCCTTTGCTCGTTTGCTAGGCGACAAGCGGATCCAGTTGGAATGCCTCCGAGATCTGATTTCTGCGGTGACCATGGCGAGATGATTTTTGGGAGGGCTGGTTTCTATCAGCAACTAGTGACCAGCTAGTTTGTATGGCCATTTTGTTAAGAAGCTAGTTTCTATGACCAGTTAAGGACTATAAAAAGAAGCCAGTTTCTATGACCAGCTAGGTTCTTTAAGGAGCTAGTTTCTATGACCAGCTAGGTTCTTTAACAAAGGAGCTAGTTGCTATGTCCAGCTAAGTTCTTTAAGGAGCTAGTTCCTTTAACCATGTAGGTTCTTTGAGGAG
>CM052198.1:8277111-8299715 GCA_028455805.1 Lasioglossum figueresi | reverse complement strand
ACATTTTCCGTCTCCATCTGTCTAACTATTACAGTCCAAAAACCAATGAAATCTTTTTAGCCAACTCCGCGCAACAGATGCTAAATGAAGATGTATTTGTTTCATCAATATAAAAACTTTGATTCAAAATAAAAATTTGACTAAAACGAAAGATTCAACGCTGAACACAGCGCGGTTAGCCGAATCGCTACTTCACTCTGCTGGTCTGAAGAAACGGCAACATTTTCCGTCTCCATCTGTGCTCGTCTTCATCATGATCTCGTGTCCGTCTGCCACCGTTGCCCCCAAAGTCGAGGATCTCGCGCGAAGATTACAACCGCTGTCTCGTGCCGACAGTTAGCCACGCGCTGGCATTCTTCCCGATCCGGCGCTCGTCACGAGCCTCCTCCCGGTGTCAGATGGTCGTGTAGACACCGCAGCACCAGGATGCACACCGCCGATGCATTGCGTAATGCACCGGGATCCACGTGGCTCGAGAGATCACAGCGTTTGATGAATCCCTTCGTGGAAACGCGCCGCAGGGTTTGTCGAATGGACCCATGAGTCTACGCGCGATCCTGGCATCGGATAGCAAGGATTGACTGTGCCAATGGCAGGTGTCTACTTCGATGGATGCTGTCTAACCTCAGAAAACCAGATAGCGCTGTTCCGCACTGCCATCGGATAAAAAGACATTCTTTCGTTCAGCGTTCGGATTAATTGCTGATTGCTTGACGTACCTGTCGTATTGGCGTCTTCCAAAGAAGCTAACTGTAATGAGGAAAATCTAACTAAAATATGATTTGAACGCGCATGAAATTTTAAGTGAAATCATAGAAATTTTGCTGACTGTGGTCCCACGAAAGAGACCAAGTCAATAATTCTCCTATTTTTGTTCTAGCTGGCTGGCAGCCAGTTTCAATTTGTACCACGAATGATTTGGTGACGGATTCGGAAGAGTCATTCAGGAGAAGAGAGGTTCGATGAGAAAGTATATGCACGAGTAAAAGTCCAGTTATACGAGCATCATCTCCTATTATACGAACGAATAGACACCAATAGACAGGAGAATTAGTAGGCTCTAATTATTCGACCAGTCCCGTCATCCGAACCGTCATATTCTCCGACAGGCTGGGATAATTGGAATTTAATGAAGATTATCTTATACAGCACGCTATTTAATAAATTTAAGAATCACGACGAAAATGAGAGGATTGAAACAATATGTAACACCGTTTCGCGCAACGATGTCCAAGTAATATAAACTCACTCATCGTTGAAATCAACTTTGATGAAGCTCAGCCCATCTCTGGAAAGACACAAGCTTATGAAAAGGACGCTCGAGATTCAGGGTTAGCCGACCAATTGAGAGCCGACAAGCTAGCAGTTCTTAGAAGATTGAAATTCCACGGCGGACGTAAGTTCAAAGAGGGGGGTCATTTTAGATACGAGAAAGATTCGGAACGGCGAGGTCGTCCGAGCAAAGCGAGAGTGGTGGATCGCCCGGGGCGCTGCCGGATACTCGAGCGTTGCTCCGACAGTAGGCTAACTACGATAGAAAGTAGGTCCGTTCTCGGCTGTCTTTTGCTCCGACCGAACACAAACGAGCCGTTCCAGCACAGCGTGGCAACGTTAAGCTCCCTGTACACCTTAGAACATGCGATGCGTGCATTGCCACCCGAGTCTCAACCATCATCAGCTTCAACTTGCCACCACACTACCTAATCTTCTCAATTTATCATAAAATTATCATCATAAAGAAGCAAAAATGATTGTCGCATGCTGGAGGTTATAATAGAATCGATAGAATTTTATAATTGGATTAAGGTTAATGACTGTACGTATTTAATTATAATTGTTTTACCGGGGTGTGATGCTTAAATTTATGAAACTTTTAAACTTATAAGTAGACTGCGGCTCTTTATGCATTTATAGCAAAATTGAGTAGATGAAATTCAAAGTTGTTGTAAAATTAAAATTAAAAAGGTGAAGATGTCAATATATGATGTCCCGTCCATTGAAATCATTAAGGGAAGAAATAACATTCGATTTAGTTTCTGTTTCTTGCAATCGCTGCAGACAATTTTTATTTTGCATAAAGATCCGCAGTCTACTTGTAATCGCAAATTATTGTACGAAGAGACGAACTCATTTTCTACCGTACTTCTTTTTCCAGCAATCGGCGAGAATTTTGATGTAGCTTAAAGATTTAATTACGATGTACGGGGTTTGATGAATGGACGGACATGTTTTGATCGTGTGCAGGGGGCTTTAGCGGTGTGGCAGCGTCCGCGGCCGAGTTTCGCGCGAGAGAATACCTTTACGAAGAGAGTCCGAAAGGACGTTGCACCCCGAGAGCCGGGGCAGCTCGATTGAAACTCGCGACCGAGAATAGGACGCCTAATGAGGCTTTGCGTAACGCGAAAATGGGCTCGCGTGCCCCCCGTTTACGGTAGCACCGACGCGCGCTTTCTTGCCGCGTTTTCAACTTCACCGATTCGGAAGACGCCGGCTTCCTTTCCCGCCACGGACTTTCCGCGTAACGAGCGCGGGCGACCGTTTTCGACCGCTCGCACGTCGATCTCGAGCTCGTTACCGTTGACAATGTCCAACCTGCCGGGAACTTGTCCGCAGACAATGCTCGGTATGGGAAATATTTTAACGGCCGCCTCTGTCCGGCCTCCTAACATCGTCACACCTCGGTAGACCGCTCTAAAAATGTTTCAGTACCACAAGGGACGTTCCACAGTGGTTACAAGTTTATTCGTGACATTACTCATGAAGAGTGGGCGTACTAAAGGATTTATCATGCTTCCGCTATTTTGTGTCTAACCTCGGTTGTGTTTATAAAATCAGCACCGATGAAATCGTATATTAATTTCATTGACTACATGTGAACCAGGATGATTAAAAGCTGGAAAATCGTTTTGGAACCAATCAAATCACACTGTGACACTTAGATCTTGAATTTCCAGATCAAAATTTCTAGGTCGAAAGGTCAACAATTTTTCCTTTATTGCATCGTATTTTTAAAAGTGTAGTCAAATTTGTTCACTATCAAACTGATTTTATTTATATTATAGTATTAGACGGCGAATCTTTACGTAAAATAAACATTTTCTACCTGAATTTCAACGAACCGGTGTGAAATAGAAACTGATTTTCTTTCTTCACATGTTCAATAGGTTGAAAGTAATACAACAGTAGCATTAAGGGAGTAGGAAGGAATTCGGCCTTGATGAATTGATGAGTTGTGTGGTACAGTATTAACAAAATTGCGTCTCGCTTATGCATATTGGGGACCTCTCCGTAGTCGCAATCGCTAGATAAAAGATAAATCTAGCGCGCTTACTATCCCAGAAAGCCTAATTTTGCGTTTTTTAGGCGATATTCGCATTATTCGACAGAATTTAGCGGAGCCGCGAGAAGAAATGCTGGCGCGACACTGCTGCATTTTCATTTGTTCCAGCATTTCTTCTCGCGGCTCAGCTAAATTCTGTCGAATAATGCGAATATCGCCTAAAAAACGCAAAATTAGGCTTTGTGGTATAGTAAGCGCGCTAGATTTATCTTTTATCTAGCGATTGCGACTATGGAGAGGTCCCCAATATGCATAAGCGAGACGCAATTTTGTTAATACTGGACCCTTGCAATTCTCGTGTACGTACATGATTCTAGCGGTGTACGGTATACCACACAACTCATCAATTCGTCAAGGCCAAATTCCTTCCTACTCCCTGTTTTCGCTGTATCAAATTACATCTACCCAATTTTGTCATAAATGCATAAAATCCGCTGTCTATATATTATACTTGTCATTTGACCTGTCTGTGTGGCAGGCTTTGATAAACGAAGAGAGGCGGGCTGGTTAGGAAATTTTCGTCAGCGATTCGCATGATCGCGGAGCCTGGGAAAGTCGGTGGAATCGTCCGATTCCGAACGATAGCGATATATTTTTCTCTCTCGGTGGACGGAAAGAACGCGCGGAGCGGCGGCGCAGCCCAGGAAGATTTACACGCGTATTAAATTACACGCGACTTCGTGGCACGCAAAGCAAAGGGAGCCTTTTCTGGGTGGAGCGGCCGCGACGAGGCGTGTTTCGTTGTAAGAGACCTGCGACTCGTTGTCCGAGCATAGAAATCAAGATAGAAAGCTCGTATACCTGGAGACGCCGGAGACAAATGGTTGTGACGTACGGCAAGGATTCTCAACTCTCCCGCGTCGGTCTCCCGCTTAAATCACACCCGGAATATTTACGATACAGCGTATCACGTTTCAATATATCTTATTGTAGTCGCGGCCCGCATCCCTGTAATGAAAACGTGTTTATGTAACAGCACACCGCGGGCCAACGTCATATCCTAAACCCCCCTTTCCTCCCACGCTCGCCTCACCCTCTCCTACTCCCCTAAATTTGATTTTCATTGCTTCGAAATTCTACTTGTTCAAAATCGCACTTTTCTAGCCACATTCAGAATCTTTTTTGGTAAGTAATAATTTACTTACATGCTTTGCATCGTGAAGATATATGGAATAGAATTTTATAAAAATCAGTGGATCGAATAAAAGTTGAAATTTTGAAGTCGACACTGAAATTCCAAAGGAAAAAGAATATCAATGCAGCTTCTGTGTCTTGTAATTAAAAATTTTTTATTTTGCATAAATACCAACTAAAAAAAGAATTATAAAAGTATAATTTCATCTATTTTCCATTCTTGCAGTGTCTGTCAGAAATCATTCAACTCAGGAATGAAAAGCGATTCGAGCAAGACAGCGCAAAAATGTAATGACACAATGCAAATGAAATGTGTAGGCGGAATACAACATCCCGTCATCAGATTTCTCTACGGGTCCACCGATCGGCATAATTAACGGTAAATCAAGCGATACGCGGTGAATTTATTAATTGATACTGTGTCCCGTAATATAACGGATAACTTATTTATCGAAATAGATTTCGCTGCTGTGCGTCTGAGCATGAGACACTAATTTTATTAGCCGTAATTCCTGCTCGCCAGTCTCCCCCCGATACGCGTAATATTCGCGATATACTATTGGCACACTGTCCAGTATTTGTTATTAAGATCGAGAAAAACCGACCGTTGCGAAATCGACTGGAGACTGGACTCTCGAGAGCCGGTGCAGCGTGGTTAGTTTACTCTGTGGTACAAAGTCGAATCTAATTATATGGATATTTGTTTCAGTCTCTTGCTGATATTACCGTGGAGTATAGTAACCAACGTAAGTTTCGCTAATATTGTCTGTGCCAATGTTTCCGAGCCTGTGTTAAATTTTTTTTCACTTCTCCACATATTTTGTGCCTTACAGAACATTTTTATAGAATAGTTTCGACATTGAGATACACTTTTAAATATTGTCTAATTTTTTGGTTCTTTGGCCAGTTCATTTTCTTTTACTCTGAGGCTTGGGTTTTTTCTTGCGTTCTTTCTTATTATTTTTATAAATAAATTAAGATCTAGATTGTAGACTGCGGCTCTCCATGCATTTATGGCTTCTGAAAATTTTGGAGAAAGGGTGGAACGTAAGATTCGACAGAATTTAGTACAAATTTAGTTTTCTGAGATCTGCAGAGTTCTTTCTTAAAATTCGTCTACGAAAATGGAGAATTGCATAAACATCCGCGGTCTAATCTGGATGTTCATGTTTTGCAAAAGAATGATGCAATAGATGATGGATACGATAAGCATAGAATTAACGTGCCATCAGGTGGAACATAAGATTCGACAGAATTTAGTACAAATTTAATTTTCTGAGATCTGCAAAGTTCTTTCTTAAAATTCGTCTACGGAAATTGAAAATTGCATAAACATCCGCGGTCTAATCTGGATGTTCATGTTTTGCAAAAGAATGATGCAATAGATGATGGATTCGATAAGCATAGAATTAACGTGCCATCAGGTGGAACATAAGATTCGACAGAATTTAGTACAAATTTAATTTTCTGAGATCTGCAAAGTTCTTTCTTAAAATTCGTCTACGAAAATGGAAAATTGTATAAACATTTATGGTCTAATCTGGATGTTTATGTTTTGCAAAAGAATGATGCAATAGATGATGGATACGATAAGCATAGAATTAACGTGCCATCAGGTTCCTCGGCACAGGAGCAAAAAAAATTCGGAATGATTGTATACATTATGCGTTTCTCCAGGAGTCGGTAGCTCTGCCGGGTAATACGTCTCTGATCGAAATGTCATACGAGTAACGGTGGTGGCAGCAACCTGTAGTCAACCGACAGTAATCGCAATAACCGGTATATTATTGAACTAAACAAGGTAGCTCGAATTTTTCGCAAATGCCGCGGAAGGAGACGGGACGCGTTGCTAAAGTAACATGGAGAACTACGCGAGCCATATCTGTAATTTCCAATTAACTATCTCATTTCAAATTCCCAATTCCGAATAATTTATAATTGTGGTCACCGTTTGAGTGAATTCATCGCTGACATCAAAATGGACACCGCAGCCGATCAATGGATTGCTCAACAAGCGTCCGAGGGATTGCGATCGCAGCAACAATATTTGTCAAGGGATCTTGCTCTCTGTTTTGCAAAAGGAGGGGCTCGGGTCCTCAGGTTTTCCACGACAGAGTTATTCCACTGTCGAGGAGCCGTGAAGAGTGAAGGTAAGGATATCTGGCAGACAGATTTCTACGGCTGGCAGTAAAGCCGGCTAACAGTGGCGCACCGAAGTAAATGTTATAACAAACACGGTGAGCAGAGGCCACGACGCCCCGCTATTTAACATTATTTAGTTTGCTTTGTGGACGTTTAAACAGTGCCTGCCTACTTTTTGTATGGATATTTGATGTGCCTCGGCCGGCCTCGAACCCTGCCGTATGTATAAACGGGGATCCCGCGTCTGTTTGTTTTCTAGGAGGCACTGGCGTGGCAAGGATGGCCGAATCGTTTCGTATGCAAGCATCCGAAAGAACACGCGACTCATCCATCCATTTTGCCTTGTGAAAAATATCGCTCCACCCTCGTAAACCTGTCGAAACGCTCTGTCTACGAAGCAACTCATACGAAAGCGTTGGGGAATAATACTGATCCTCATTTGTTGCAACAGAGACGTGCAAAGTGTTCTTCTATAGGTGAAATTACGACTTCCATTTTTGTCGTTAGTGGACTGCGAACTTTATGCATTTTTAAAATAACTGAGTCGATGAAATACCAAAATGTGAGACAGAAGAATTTATGTATATATTACATTAACCGCTTGCACTGTAATATCAGGTCAGCGACGAAGACTTCGAACAGAATCTGCTATATTGTATTGTAGTCAATGTTTAGCCATTAGAGAACACGTCGATATGTAATAAATATAAACTTTCATGTTTCCTAGTAAATTATAAGCGTTGGGGAAGGTTTAATAATTATAATTTATTTTTATACAGCAATGTAAGTGCTCCGTTCATCCAGTGTTAATAAGTCGGGAATAAGTGGAATCATGAATTATGCTGCGAATGCTACGAGAATACACAATTTTCTCTATAAACATTCATTTATTTTCTCCAAAGTGCACTCTCAAGACATAAAATACTATCTCGACACTATCTCCGCTAATAATTAATGTAAGTACTCTTCCAGGGTATCATTTAGATACAAAACCTTATTGTAAACGATGCTTTCTTTTCCCCGGTGAGCGTCCTAACAGGAACACATATTAATCATTCGTATCGAAGCACACTCTCCCTTTTTCGTTCCTAAAGATCTGGTTCTAAAGACTTAATAGCGGCGCAGGTCGAAAAATTTGCATCGGTCCTTTTTGTATCGCCGGCTTCATCCGCGTCAATTACACGGAAAATAATATATCAGCTGGCGTATCGGGCAGGCGATAGCAAGGAGACCTGTGCAGGAGGTGTTCATTATATCACCGGAGATGGGAAAAATTCGTAATTGATTCGCGAGTTTCGCATGATTTATATGATTCGCGTGGTTCATTAAGGAAGCGTCGAATGTAAGCTGCACGCGCGCGGATCCGGTAATCCTTGTCGTTCGACCGAGGGGACACCATTACGAAAAAGAGTTTTGTTCTTCCTGTCGCTCGGGAAAACGTGTTCGCTTGAGAAATTACTGAGAATGATAGTTAGACATGCCAACTGGTTTCCAATTTTAAGAAAAAACGTCTCGTACAAAGTTACATTTTATAGGGAAACATTTTCCATCGATATTATTTCAATTCAACGTTGTACAATCACTTTCTGTAACAATTCCAGATTAAAAAATTTTAAAATGTAATGTTCATTATTCTTTCTCCTTATTCGAATCGATTGCGATTTCCAAAAAGTTGTTTGAACTCGTCATCCGGCAAACTGATCGATTCGCTGAGCTTCTAAAAAATTCTCGCATCTCCTACTTTAATTTTTATCTGATATCTGATCGATTGCTCGATAAGTTAAGAATGCAATAAATGAATGCGCATGGTGCAATTTGAACAAGACTAAGATTACGCTGTAGAGACGCAGCAAAAAAACGTGACTCTCGAGTGAAATCTCATACTTAATCTCAGTCAAACCTAACGCAAACCCAGCATCTCCAAGCCGGGACAAGAGCGAGTGGTTTCCTGGCTTAGTGTGTAGCCTGCACTCATTATCTTAACAATGTGCGAGGCTTTTCTCTCGCCTGGATTCCTGCGCGTCCGCGGTTTTCGTCCGGCATTACGGTTAAGGTTATCCCGGTACAGGTGCGTCCGCGTGCGTTTACTTTTACAAAAGCATCCGGCTGCGTCTCCGGGGCCGCGTCCCGTCCATCTCCGTGGACGGGTTTCCATAAGACACAGACGGGAGCCGGGCGCAAAGAAATCGGAAGTTACAATTGTAGCAATCCTGGAAAGCGACGCGCCGCCGCACGGATCCGTTGGCCTGGGCCTGGTTTCTCGAAGAACGGGCCTTATAAGCACGTTATCACGACGATGTAGGAAGCCACCGGCCAGCCAAAGAAACGTATAAGGCCGCGGCGAGTCCAGTGATGCAACGCCGCCTCGTTGCATGTGAATCCCGCGCCGTTGCACCGGCGTTGCACCGCCGGTCGAACACGTTTTCCCGAGCGACAGAAAGAACAAAACTCTTTTTCGCTCTGTAATGGTGTCCCTTGCCCGGCGACAGAAATTACCAGATCGTGGAATTTATGCGTTTATCACAAAAATTAGTCGGTGCAATTTCAGATGGTATCATGTTCAACGTATTCTGCCAATAATTTCTAAGTTTCTCGATTGTATTACCACTCTGTATTATCCAGTACATTTGTATTATGAATCTGAAAGATCATCGAAAAGATTAAACTACTTCAGAAAAGTAATTTACGTGTGAAATTCTACTTGGAATTTTATCCCACCTTGTAGATACACTGTTGTACTTGAACCCGACCCGTAGGGTACACGAATAATCGTACCTCGTTGCGAAGTACCGTACTTCAATATTGAGTCCATAAATTGGAGAGTGTAATGTACCCATGCAGCTTTGCGTTCGAGCTACCGCTATCTCTTATCGTCAGCTCTTCCTCAGATAGGACATACCTTATTACAGTTAGATTTATATATTTCTTGCTGTAATGATTTTCTGTATGAAATTCTATCGTTCGACGCTTTCTTTCCTATGATTTTAAACCTTGAAAATGTTCTTCCATTTTGGTGCTTGCTAGAATTGTAGAGTGTTACGATAATGATCCGAGAACGAGCTTACGTAACACAACGCGTATTGAAATTCTATTCGAGCAATTCGGAAGATTGACCCACCAACGAAACGAAAAAATCGCCCAGCATTGGTCTCTCGAGTAGGCGAAGTACTGATTGTGAAATATCGGAGCCAGCGTTCCCGGCGTTGTTCTGGTAGCTGTCCGGTCGGGCTGACAGTAATATTCAAGTGGCCATAGAAAGCGGTGCTTTCCTATTTTCTCGGCGTGGCACTTCAAAAGACCAGGCGCGGAGTGGCTGTAGCATGCACGGGAGCCATGTGGCGATCTTAGCGTAACAATTCTCTTAAACTGGCCGGTTTACGGTTCGCAGCCAGCCAGAGTCTCGGTAGTAAAGGGGCGACGACTGATTGATACTACTCCCTTCCGTGGGCTGCCTTTGCTTTGCCTCTTTCCCAGAGCATCCTTGTGCCAGAGGATTCGGCAGGCCGAAAATGTGCCGTCTATTCGCGCGACGAGTGATGCACTCCACGTTTCCTTCTCCCGGATTCATCCTGGTAAACACTATGCTAAACGCTTCCGTCTTTCTTCTTCTTTCTTTTTCTAGATCTAGTTCTTTCTGATCGTGATTGGGACCACACGACTTTATTAACCCTTTGCACTCGAAGCTATTTCAACTCGAAAATTAAACATTTCTTTCGATTTAGAATATTTCCATTCCCTATGATTTTTTATATTTTATGTATATGAAATTGGTATAAATACCTCATACAATACCTAGATGTTTAGTAACCGATTAGATACCGATATATTTAATAATCTAAACAATATTTTGAATAATGGTACAGCAATTTTTAGCGGCGCCTCAGAGTCGCCATTCGAGTGCTAAGGGTTAAAGAACGTCTTTATGTTCTCAATTCCGATGGAAATGCATGAAGGACAATTCTAGATGAGGGGCACTATTCAATTATTTTGCAAACATGTTTCTGACATTCTTCCGACTAAAACGAGTACACACGCGACATCGTTCGAAACATATTTGCTTGTTTAATACACAGTTTAGTAAAACCTCGATTATCCGAAGAGTTATAGTTATGGCTCTTTATATATAACGAAGCATCGTAATATAGTTTGATTTTATCAAAGGTTGCTGGTGAATAACGTGTCAATTGGGTGGGTACATTCAATCCGAATAATAGAGTTTCTACTCTTTCATGAATTACACGAGTAAATGTGTTCGGTTAAAGAGATTCATGTTTAGTGCTAATTCAAAATGAATGATTCTACTATTTCTGATTTCTGAGGAACGTAGGAGGGTTAATTATCATCTTTCTATTGTGAAGCGTAGAAGAATATAGACCGAGGAAATTGATATTAGCACGTACGAGAGTTAGAACCTCCACGGAATCGTCCTGGAAGATTCTTACCGCGGGCCACGCGTATAACAGATACCTTCCAGATGACGGGGTCCATGGTTCTCCATAGAACTTGTTGTTCCGACAGGGGGAGCCGCGCGGAGACCGTTTCGTAAGCCTACCGCTAACTTTTGTTCCCGAAATAGTCGAGAGCGTTCACCATTCGGAGAACAGAAGAGTCTCCAGAGGAGCCGGGAACATAAACAGCGTCTATACAGAGGGATCCTGAACGGACGCAATACTTGGCCGTGTTGCGTAGGATGCAATAACCTATGCGTCTCGCGGCGTGTTAATCTCGTGTGACTGATGAGTACGACGTGTGTGCTCGGCTCGGTGAGAGTCTTCAGGATAGTGTGCGGTTCAGGTAGCGAAATCGCTCTGCCTACTGCATCGGAGGAACCATTTGTCATACCAGCCTCATCTTCGCCGGTTAATGGAATTGTTTCGGTAGATCTCGGTGAAGATAACACTGTTACACTAACTTCTCAAATTCCGAAACGGATTGCCGTGTTGTATCTAGGGCAAATCGAATTTTTACCAAATTTTTATAACCTCCAAAGAGAAATATTTCAGACAGAATATTCGGTAGAACTCAACATTGTCAATCCTTATTTTGTGTTCACACGCTTCCAAAATTCTGCAGGATAGAACATTGAATAGAACCAAAATTATTTCTGTCGCACCCCAATATTATCAACCCTTGTTTCGCGTCATTCGACTTCCCAGGAAAATCGTGAAGGAAAAATAAAAAATTAATAGAATCTCTCATCATCTTTCATAGAATGTTTTTTCAGCAGGTTTGTATAGAGTCCCCAGAGTATCGGTCAGGTTACGTTCCGAAGACAAAAAGACTGGCGAAGCGCGTCTTTCTCTCTTGTCGCGGTTTTTTGCGGTTCTTTTTGCGAGGTTTTCGCCGGGGCAAGATAACGTTGCCGTCGACGCCGGTATTAATCTTACGCAACCCATCCCGTTCCTGCTGTCCGGCTTATTAATCCTAATGACGACAACGACGATTCACTTTTCCGCGAGATTCCGTGCTGGGAGCGTTCCGGTCCGACAGGAGTTCTACGAAGAAATGTCAGCCTCGTCTCCTCGTTCTCCCGAGGCAGCGGATATTTTTCTGTTCGTTTTGCCTGGCTCTGTCCCTTCACCCCCGTGCTTCACCCCCGCCGTCTGCAAAACCCGCCTCGTAAGGCATGGCGTTCGTATAAATTCCCGGTGCAATTTAGATAATTTTCCTGACTGGTAATAAACTAATGCGGGGAAAAAGAGCATCGCGGGGCAAACATTCCTTGAACGTGTATAATGAAAATCAGAGGGAGGGGAGAGAGAGAAAGAGAGAGATAGAGAGAGAGAGAGGAGGAGAGAAGAGGAGAAGGGGTGCAGCGAAAAGCGAAGATAAATAGATAAGTACGATGAATGGAGACGGGGAGACAGACCGTTTCAAGATAGACGAGGTGAAACCGGTGCAGAAACAGCTAGGAGAAAGAGTGGGAGGGTGTGGGGGAAGAGAGAGAGAAAACGTTCTCTCTATGCGCGATCATCGTAAAATAGGATTTCTTATTGGCGAGCGTCTGCGCGCGGGCTCTCTTGTATCGAGATCGTCAACAAATTCTCGTTAATTCTGGGAGAAACCGTGTCGAACGCAAGAACTAATAAACGATAACGAAATAACACCGGCATTACGACTTCCCGTTATTCAACAGCGAAACGAACCTAGCCAGAGATTGCGAGACTTCCACGAAACCGTTCTAAACCAGGAAAATCCGTCTCTAGTGTGCTTTTCCATCGATGGCGACGCTCTTCACGTTTCGCAGAACGAGAGGCTAGCCGAAAAGTTTTTACCTCGGGTGGAACGAATTTTGTTCATTTCACCCTTCGCGTGTTTGCGTTGGCTCATTGCGAGAATCATTTTCTGCATCACTCAATATTCCTAGAATTTATAAATATTCCGCGGCAATTTATTCTTTCATATTTTACAAGTCGATGCGTGCACTGTGTATAGACTATCATAATTAGAGAGCGTGTTCCATGCATTTTTGACAAGAACGATTATGTGAAATACGAAAAATTTAAGAATTAAAGAGAATTTGAAAACTCAGCTGTATAATCTCAAAACATTATCAAATTATTCATTTCTTCCAAAAATGCATTTGAAATGATGACTAATAAAACGGAGATCGAGGTACACCTCACAAAATAAAATGTAAGTAAATCAGAAGCTTCATACCAACGTTCCAAACAAGAATATCCGTCTCCCGGATCGGTGTTAAAAAAAGATTTTATCAAATGATTAATTTCTTCCAAAAATGCATTTGAAATGATGACTAATAAAACGAAGATCGAGGTGCACGTCACAAAATAAAATGTAAGAAAACGAGAAGGTCCATACCAACGTTCCAAACAAGAATATCCGTCTCCCGGATCGGTGTCAAAAAAAGATTTTATCAAATGATTAATTTCTTCCAAAAATGCATTTGAAATGATGACTAATGAAACGAAGATCGAGGTGCACGTCATAAAATAAAATGTAAGAAAACGAGAAGCTTCGTACCAACGTTCCAAACAAGAATATCCGTCTCCCGGATCGGTGTGAAAAAAAATGTTATCAAATGATTCATTTCTTCCAAAAATGCATTTGAAATAACTAATAAAACAAAGATCGAAGTGCACGTCATAAAGTAAAATGTAAGAAAACGAGAAGGTCCGTACCAACGTTCCAAACAAGAATATCCGTCTCTCGGATCGGTGCCAAAAAAAAATTGTATGAAATGATTCATTTCTTCCAAAAATGCATTTGAAATGATGACTAATAAAACGAAGGTCGAGATGCACGCCACAAAATAAAATGTAAGAAAACGAGAAGCTTAATACCAATGTTCCAAACAAGAAAATCCGTCTCCCGGATCGGTGCCACAAAAAAATTCTATGAAATGTTTCATTTCTTCTAAAAATGCATTTGAAATGGTGACTAATGAAACGAAGGTCGAGATGCACGTCACAAAATAAAATGTAAGAAAACGAGAAGCTTCGTACCAACGTTCCAAACAAGAAAATCCGTCTCTCGGATCGGTGCCAAAAAAAAATTCTATGAAATGATTCATTTCTTCCAAAAATGCATTTGAAATGATGACTAATAAAACGGAGATCGAGGTGCACGTCACAAAATAAAATGTAAGAAAACGAGAAACTTCGTACCAACGTTCCAAACAAGAATATCTATCTCCCGGATCGGTGTCAAAAAAAAATTTTATCAAATGATTAATTTCTTCCAAAAATGCATTTGAAATAACTAATAAAACGAAGATCGAGGTGCACGTCACAAAATAAAATGTAAGAAAACGAGAAAGTCCATACCAACGTTCCAAACAAGAATATCCGTCTCTCGGATCGGTGTCAAAAAAAAATTTTATCAAACGATTCATTTCTTCCAAAAATGCATTTGAAATGATGACTAATAAAACGAATATCGAGATGCACGCCAAAAAATAAAATATAAGAAAACGAGAAGCTTAATACCAACGTTCCAAACAAGAAAATCCGTCTCCCGGATCGGTGCCACAAAAAAATTCTATGAAATGTTTCATTTCTTCCAAAAATGCATTTGAAATGGTGACTAATAAAACGAAGGTCGAGATGTACGTCACAAAATAAAATGTAAGAAAACGAGAAGCTTCGTACCAACGTTCCAAACAAGAAAATCCGTATGCCGGATCGGTGTTTTCCGCAAGGGACGTTCCCAGAGGTATCCCAGAACAAAACCGGTCGAGAAAAATTGCGTACGAGGGCGGTTGAAATCCCTCGGCTGTTTAATCCGATGGAATTAGCCGGGCCCGTGGAACCGCGCTTTCAGCGCTCCTCATTTTCTCGCTTATCGGAGGAATGCTCGCAATCAGGAATACGTAATGAGGCGAAGGAGAAACGGGCTGGCGTTCTTCGCCGGCTTCGCAGTGTTATGAGTGCACCGGACTGAACCGATCCTCGCGTTATAATAGCAAAACGAAGCTACGGAAGAGAGTAGGCTGTATGCATGCGTCGCGTCGGATCGGTGGACGCGAAACTGGAAATTCATTATGCGTTTGTTCGGGACGTTTATCTGTTCTCAATAGTTTATGGATTTCTGCGGTTCGATCGGGAACGATCGAGACACGTTTCTGGAGCTTGTCATTTTGTTAATTTACGACAGTGCTGAAAAGTAAGCAATCTCTATTTGAATAATGATCCAGGAAGAATTTATTAGATACGAGTGCAATTGAAATATGCTCGAATCGAACGTTACCAGAAATGATTGCAATAAATTCTGGTGAAGGATACGTTAAATCGATATTTGTACCATGGAATATCAAATAAAGCTTAAGTCCTCTGAACCCTGGGTCCACCGCATTAAAGGTCGCGACAACTTTTTCACGTTTTCGTGTTCGCATATTTCTGTTCATCTGTCATCCTGCGGCAGGGTGGACGCTCGAGCGCAACAAAGTAGCAGCCTCCATCCGAGGAAGGTGGAAAGAAACGTGGCCGGTGGCATGCAGCGCGTTTTGTTTCAACAATTTAATCACCGGAGTTGGCATTCCTACTGGACGGAGCCCGTGTCTGCAACCGATGGGCAAATCTAATTGTGGCGGGACGAAAAAATTTCACACGTAACAAAGCTGGTTGACATCTATATTGTCTCTGTCCTCAAGGATGACAATCCCCCGCTTCGTTATTTCAGTAACATACAGTTAGATGTAGACTATCGTAGACCGATGTGCCTCATTCTTTTTCTGTCGCAATCGGTCCTGACAATAACGTGAAGGGTTAAGTATCGAACAATGAATTATTCCGAGTTTCGTCCACGGAAGGCCACGAAGTTGTCCCCGGAGCCGGCCGTCCGGACCACAGGAAAAACGGGTGTACGTCGTGTTCGGTGCGCGGTGCCCTAACAATTATCTCTAATGGGCCGCGATACTATAAATCGACATGGGCTAGAGGCCGCCCCGATGAAATCGGCCTGGCGCGAATGCCGAGATGGCAGAAAATAGAAACCGCTTCGGTACCACCGCACCGGTGCGGTGAAACACACGCTCGTCGTCCGAGAGCCGTGTACCCGCTCGCTCGTTCGCTCGCTTGCTCTCGGGTCTCCTCCATCCGGCTCCCGAGATGGAATCCGCCGGGTTGTGCAAGTAGCGGCACCTGACTGCAATGCTGATGACTCGGCCAGACGGACGCGCACGGACAGAGGAGCCGAGTGAAAGAAAGAATCGGATAGACAGGCAGATACGGTGCGTGAGCAACCGTGTGCGTGTACCTACAACCACGTAACTTGGCCGCAGAGAGAGATCTGCTCTCCGACTTATCCGCGGGCTAGATCGTGCCCGGATGAGAGGCTGTGTCGCCGCCGTTCGGCTCCCTGATCCTCGAGAATCATGCTACCGTCCCGGCAAACGAATAGGATCAAAGAGAGCTAACGCAAGGATCTCGTTCCGCATTTATTAATTGGCACGGATTCGTCACTTTTCCGTTCGGCTAATCTGCTTGCGATAGCGACTTTTCGCGGTCTGCGGTGTGGTTCAGAAACTGACGATGACGAATCCTGGTTTTCAAACTCCGAGAAGCTTCAAATGTACTGCGTACACTGGTATTTGATCGCCTGCTAGTCAGCTAGCTGGCGACGAAGAGGATAGCTTAAATCTGAATCAAACGAGTGGGTTTTTGTTAAAAAATTTTGAACGAAATTACTCCTGGCTGGAATTGGTTCTATAATTCCGATGAGATTTTCTCCGGGTATAGAATCGTTGTAGATTAAAGTTTCATAACGGTGAACTAATTGGTCTGACAAGAAGTCTCAACTGATTTGGTTCAATTTTAAGAGGACGTGATTTTTAAATGTGACCGAATGCTTTTTGCCAGGGATTGTACTTCGCCCCCAAACAAACTCGTGAAAACAACTGTAGCATACTCCAAGCGAAACTATGTAGAATCCTCTGAGATATGCGTCCAGGGAAGAAGTTGAACCGACAGTTATTGTAGATCAAGCGGAGACGAAGGAGGCAGCGATCGCTAAAGACACGTGTGATCCCGGCGCAGTAAACGACGATCACGACAACCAGCTATCAGGTTGGCGAATAGCAAGCAGAAGGATGCAAGATCGTGAACACTAAAGATGGCTCCGGGGATATAGGTTTGAGGCCTGCGTGGATTGCACGTGGACGTTACGCAAACCGTGGAGCGGCGGGATAGTTCGCTTCATTAGGAACTGGCCTACGAGTCCTCGATATTGTATCACTGTAACGATCATACATTCTACCAACTTCTTGTCGATCGCCAAGAGATACTATTGAAACAGAAGTAGATCGCTTCTTGCGGGATCCAGCTGATTTCTGCGAACGTTACGGACTCCGGACGAGGATTGCGGTCCGCCCCGGACTTTACATTGTTGCTTCGTCCGGGTACACGTCGTTAAGCCTGTGTAATTAGATACAGGGAAAGAGCGAGACGAGCATTGTCGTGGATCTCACTCATCATCGCCATATACTGCTGCCATTCGAGCGTTCGCAGGCTGGCTCCGAGAATCGGACAACTATTCCCAGAACCAAGACATAAAAGGCGAATTTGAACAATCCAGTTTGTCCGCATTTTTAACAATGGCCTGGCTACTGCAAAAGTTTGTTGCCCGGCGATCCGTGTTTCTTACCGTTTGTTCATTGAAATTTTAGCGTTGCGCGAGAAACGATCCCGAACCCGGGAATTCGAAAAATTATCAAACTTTCGGGATATCTGGTGCACACGTGAGTATTTCACTTCAACGGGCTGAAATCGACCCGTAAATATTCGACTACATCTCCATTTTTTTATGTAAACAATTGATAAATGTTTTGACCGGATGATGGTCATTAAAGGGAACATATTTTTTCCTATTCCTCGCAGTCTCCGAGTTGAAAGAAGATCGATAATTTTTTTGTATTTCCTGTTCGATCAATTCTCTGTAGTAAATATTCAAAACTTGAGTTCGACGATTTCGAATGGAAAGGTTGACATCGAAAGAGAACGAGGCTTCCAGCCGATGCGAAAATGAAATTTCGCTGATAGTTTCTAAGGAGGCGGTAGCAGGAGACGATCGGGAAGCAGAGATCCAATCATTGGCAAAGAAAGAACATGCGCGCGGCAAAGATTTCCTGCTGCGCGAACGCTTTCCAATCAATCCTAATGTGCGTGGAGTCTATCAAGCGATCAGCGAGAAAGTAATTTAAAGCGAGCCACGAATTCCTGGCGATGCAGCAGTACCGCCACCAGCGAGTAGAGCCAGTTGCATTAGCATACCCTGGGAGCATAGCCGGGTGACAGAACCGATTCGTAGCGCGGTGGGTTTTCGCGGTTGCGCAATCCACGGTTATCAGGAACAGGCAGACGCGGACGGCCGGAGTAATTGCAGGCAATCGTTCAGACGGACGCGGGCCGATTCGTTTTCCCGTAACCGGTCTCCGGGAACCGGGAGATGCTTTTCTGATGGTTTCTCAGTCGGGTCTCTCGTGCGGGTATACGTACGCGTACTCGCCGACCAGCCGCGTGGCGGGTCTCGCCAGCGACTTATCAGCAAGAAATTGCCTTCGAGAAAACAAGACGCTGCATTCTCGCACGCTCTAACGACCACGGCCGTCTTTCAGGGACCTGCGTCGCCCTGGACCCTTTGCCTACGACGCCACGCCGATGGCGAATCCAGATTTTCAAAATTCGATGATACACGCAAGTATAATCATCACTTTCAACTATTCTCGAGTAACGCTGTAAGAATTATGTATAACACGTACAACTATTCTATTCACTGTTTTCATTAATATCCCGACGGATTTTCAACGGTGAATTCTCTTCTGATAAATTCGTAAATTGTAAATTGGCGGTCGGCAGAGGCGGCTGAAATGCTTATTAAAAGTCTGCCTCGTTACCGTATGGCAAGGGGTTATAGAAGTTATCCTCTTGTAAGGGGTGTTGTTTCAAGTTCTGCCACTTTTGCAAGAGTATAAGCGATCGGTACACCATAAAAGGGATTTAAGAGTACCGGTACGTTAGCATCAACGTATTAGAGTTATTCAAGGAGGAAACGGAAATTTTGCGTAAAGATCCGCAGTGCAGCGATCAGAAAATCGTGTGCAGCAGAATGCAATCCTCTTCCTCGTGTGCAGGCCTCCCTCCCTCGATATCCAGCTCCCTGTCCGCCCCTGTTCCTCGTCCTAACTCCGTTCTTGCCGTCCCTTCTTCCTTCGGTTCTTCCCCGCGGTACCTATGCGCCCCTCCTTCCCGCGTCTTCCAGGTTTCACTCGATTTCTTCTGCTCCTGTCCTCCTCTTCTCCTCGACGCAGCATCCCCTAGCTCCCTCTCCTTTCCGTCTATCCCCGTTCGTTCCGAGTTTCTCCGCTCGTCTGGTCCCGGGTTATTTATTGCCGGCAGCAACGGCCGCAAAACTTTAAAGCCCCTTGCACACGCGTGTACACTTTCTGCGTGTACGGGTTTTTACACCGTGCATTACAATGCGCGCGCATGTACGCATTATACTGTCCGCGTGATTCATTACCGGCCGATCCTCTCCGGCTGCTTAAGAAAATACGGAAACTATAATTGCGCGAGACTTATGATGCCCTGGCCGCGGCTCTGCGCACTGGTCGAACCTCGTGGTTGCCACTCATACCCTCTCTCTCTCTCTCTCCCGCTAGGGCCCGGGGGCTCGGGGCCCGTTCACGGGGGAGAGAAAAGGTTTCTCTATGGGGACCAGAGCGAGAGCCGTTTATGATCGCCGAGAAACTTCGCGAGATCATATCGCCGGATCTCTTCATCCAACGCAACGCGCGCGGCGCTCTCCCGCCATTGAGTCGTCCATTGTCGTTGATCGTGACAGTGCGTAATTGTCGGTGTTTTATTGCCGGTTGTAAAGTAATCAGCCGGCTGGAATGTTTAGGTATTTAATGCCCCCGAACACACCGTTGTCGTTTTAGGTGTGCGTTCGAACGTGTGCTCGCGAGGCGAACGGCCACGCGAACGCACGCTGTTAGACAACCGTCGCGCGTTCGGATACGAGAGTCCCACACACGGCCCAGAGCCGCCGATGGATACCCGTTCAGACGGGAAACTGTGATTATAGATAAATGTGAGCTTAATGGCCGCTATAATTGCGGCTAAACGCAGCCTGTTATTACCGACAGCCACGCAATTCGGGCGACGGAACGAACGGACGACTACGCGCCGCGTTGCCCGATCTCTGCGCGCTCCACGGTTGCGTCTTTCTTTCCAGTACGGTTCGTCACGTTCTTGTTTAACCGTCGTAACCATTCTTTCAAATAAAACCTAAATCCGGTTGTGGAACCCGCGCACTGTCCCAGCATTTTCACCGATGTTCAATCTTGTTTTATGACGGAGCGGATGAAGTCTTTCTTTAGGGTCGTCTTCGGCATGCTAACGAGCAGGTGGCGCGCGCGTGAAAAGAAAATATTCAACAATTTCGTTTCCATGTTCGCTGTCGTCCAATTTGTTAACGCATGCTGGAAAACATGAAAACTCGTCGAACTCCCGTGAATTTGTAAAACGAAGTAGAAGTGGCAAGTCATGGACAGACACACGCCAGCCGTTCGCTGCGCAACAGCGCGTGTGAACGAAAACAAAGCTCCATGTAAAAAAACATTATCTCACATTCTCGCCTCACTTTTTCACAGAGTATCACCCTCCTTCTGATCGCGCCATTAACACCAAAACATCCTGTACATGGTTATTTCATTTCTACCGCATCGCTATCAGCGTTACGCATCTTGCCGAACTAATTCGATAAGCGAAATAAAAATACTATTAATTTCAAAATAACTCTTCGAAACATCAGGACAGCTCGATGAGCAGCAATTTTTTCAAACGAATCGCGTTGCTTTCGGAACAGCGAACTCGAAACGTTCGTACCGACCGAAACACTTATTCAATTTCATTAATTCATCCACCGTCCACAGACCTTTCGAATCAGATTCAATGGAGACCGATTAGAAAAAATTGTCTTCCCAGACAAAAGATCGCTAAATTCCTGGATCGGGACCACAGTGGAAACCGATCCGGACAGAAGAGATCGTTACGCGCTCCCGGTAGAAAGCAATCGAACGACCATTGTGTCCCCGATGGATACAAGTGGAACGAGGCAGAGCGTTCAGTATAGTATCGCGACCGTAATTTAGATTGCTGGGAACATCGAGACCTATTGAATTATCCGCGGCACGTTGACGAGAAGGAACCACAGGCTGGCAGATCCGGTAGCATGACAGGACGGGAGCGGAAATCGGTCCGAAGGAAACGGGGCATTGTTAGTTGTCCATGGTACACGAGTCTTTAATAATAATTGGCTGACAGAGAAGCCGATTCCAGGTCGGGCCGGCGACTTTTCCAGGCGTCCCCGTGCTTCTCGCCTAGACGTCTTGATTACAGGTTGTCCGCGCCGGTTCCCACTTTCTAATGCAACGTATCGCCTCGGCTAGGTAGATTTTTATTCGTCGTTTTGACCGGTGCGAGTGAAACTCGAATCGTACCGATAAGCGGCAACGACGACGACGACTGTGCTCTCTGTTTCTGAGTTAGATCTATCTTGTTCTCCAACTGGATCCGATCGGACGATCGGTTGCGCAACTCCCGGGACCCCGATCCTATTTTGACAGGCCGGTATGCTCGCCCGGCGATTTCGAATACAAATATCTTCCGCACCTCCCGGCTACCGTGACGAGGCGCTCGGGATACGTTTCAGAGCCGACTATAGCCGACTATATCGTGCGACCGGACCAGGTAGCACACCTGTCCCGACGGGCCCACGGTGATATTTCATAACGCGCCGAGGTGACTGATGACTGCATGGAACGCGACACAACGGAAATCACGGACTATCTCACAGAGCTGGTGCGTTGCCACGAGCTCCTGCGCGCCGGTTACCTGTTACCTGCCCTGACGGTTAAGGCAGGTAATCGGAAATTAATTGTATTAGCGATTTTTTAAGTTTGATGACTGACACTTGTTAAACGTTGCATATGTTAGAAGAAGGAGATTCGTTTGGAGGAGATCAGTGGAATGAGGATAAAAATGGATGGCTATAGGAACTAGCTCTTAAAGAAACTAGCTGATCATAGGAACTGGCTCCTCAAAGAACCTACATGGTTCTATAACCATGAACTAGCTCCTTAACGAACCTAGCTGGTCATAGCAACTAGCTCCTTTTTTAAAGAACCTAGCTTGTCATAGAAGCTAGCTTCTTTTTAAAGAACCTAGCTGGTCATAGATACTAGCTTCTTTTTAAAGAAACTAGCTGCTTAAAAAACCTAGCTGGTCATAGCAATTAGCTCCTTAAAGAACCTAGTTGGTCATAGAAAGTAGCTTCGTTTTAAAGAACCTAACTGGTCATAGAAACTAGCTGCTTAAAGAACCTAGCAGGTCATAGCAACTAGCTCCTTTGTTAAAGAACCTAGCTGGTCATAGAAACTAGCTCCTTAAAGAACCTAGCTGGTCATAGAAACTAGCTTCTTTTTAAAGAACCTAGCTGGTCATAGATACTAGCTTCTTTTTAAAGAAAC
>CM052198.1:8256173-8275950 GCA_028455805.1 Lasioglossum figueresi | reverse complement strand
GAGAGAGAGAGAGAGAGAGAGGGAGAGAGAGAGAGAGAAAGAGAGAGGGAGAGGGAGGGAGAGAGAGAGAGAGAGAGGAGCTGGAGGCGTATAGAGAAAGGCGGAAAGGGAGTCGGAGGCAGAGAGCGACGGAGAGAGGCCATTGGGGGTGGAGAAGGAGGGTCGCGCGGAGGGAGAATGAGGGACCAAAGCGCTCTCTACGGTAGCTCACATCAAAGAGTCGTCTTAATAGAAAGCCTTAGAGGCGTTTGTTCGAGTCTCCTCATCTGACTAAATATTCCTGACTGACTGAGGAGATATCGGCGGGCCAAGATACACAGCACGGCGCAGATCTTACGTATAGAACAAACAGCCGCGCGCCCCGGCGCCCGGGATTACCGCTTCCGTTCCGTTCCCGTTCCCTGTGCCTCCTGGGGTAACGATCGCGCTCCTCTCCTCTTTCTCTCTCTCTCTCTCTCTCTCTCTCTCTCTCTCTCTCTCTCTCTCTCTCCCGCATAAGTTTCTCCGAGTTTCTGCAATCTGCGTGTATACATATCGGGAACCAAGGCTTCGACGAAATACTCGATAGCCGTGGAAGAGCGGCTACGTTCAGCCCGCGGTTCCGATGCCGCGCCCGTATAAGGACGCCCACGGGGGTAAGAGACTTCTCTATACTTGTCTCTCCACGCTACCGTCATGTCAGCATCGCGAAGAATTAACTGGCGAAGTTTCCTTACGACGAGCAAACTCACCACACTGTGGCTAATTAACGCATCGGTGAGACCCAGGTATCGGGCTCGAAAGTTTGGTATCGGTTTGGTTGGGTTTCGGGGGTGGCTGGCTGCTAGGTTCGTGTTTATTCAACACACTTTGGCAAAATATTGGTTTTATTGGATGCCGAATACAAAACTTCTCGGTGATAGCACAAAATGTTACAGGACAAATGTGTTTGGTTCAAGGGCTCGAAAATGTTCTCAAGGTCGTTTCTTTCGTCGACATTCTTTTAAGTAGGACTACGTATACTATGTTTTCGTCGTCACGGTGCGATAGTTGAGCTCAACACGAATCCAACGATCCGTAATACCACGATCTCTCGGCGTGACATCGAGTACAAAAAATTTACTTCTTCATACGGTTCTAGAAAATATGTTTTGACCAATAACTTTCCAACCGACGATCAGCGGGAGCTGGAACCTGCCGAAAGCTATTCAGAAACTTCTACATTCAACGGTACCGCAAGATGGGCCAAAGTTCCCATCGACGTTCCCGAATGGCCCAGGATTAGTTTTCGATAATCCTCGGGAAATGGTGACCCGCGTTCGCCAATCTATTTCGCGCAGACATTCGAACCGCTCTCGACATTTTAAGATCTCGCGGTAGCGTCTTTTAATGAAACGCCACCCCGTTCGGCGGGACAAAGTTTCCGCGGGCAAAAGGACATAATCGCGAGTCCTTGAATGCTCGAATAATAACGGAAGGACGCTGATTCGCCGAGGGGTGTGTCCCGTGCGACGATTCATTTATAAATAGCCGAGAGAGAGAGAGAGAGAGATAGAGGGTGTAAGAGAGAGAGAGAGAGAGAGAGAGAGAGAGAGAGAGAGAGAGAGAGAGAGAGAAAGTTTGCGCCCTCGCCGAGGCCAACACTGATTGCGAGCATCCCACGTCTATTTGTACAGCTTAACCGAAGCGAAACACAGGCCGAATATCCCTTTAAAGGATTACATCTGTATGGCGCTTAGTAACGGACGCATCCGATTCATTTATATCTGTCAGAGGATAAGGGGGGAGGGGGCTATTTAAATCAATCAAACGCGCGTTCGACTACGCTCGGCTACGCGTATCCGCAGGTATTAATCGGCAATGTTACACAGGAGCCTAGCCAGGACCTGTGAAGTCACCGGGAATATTTCTCTCTCGGATAAACGATACAGTCCAATTAGAACTGACACTGGTCAGAGTCTCGTCAGTCCCGTTCGTTCGCCTGAACCTCCTTCCCTCCCCCCGTGCTCCCCTTCTCACGAGTTTCTTATTCCCCTAATTGGAAATTCTTTCGATACGATCTCTGCCTCCTAGGAAATAACACTCGGACGATGCCTGGTACTGTGGACATGTCATTTCCCGTATATTCGAGCCGGCTCCCATCCGATACGTTCAAAACGTTACCGACCCAACGAAACATTCAATACCGTTGATTAAGAAATTTTTAATTGTCCAACTTCCTGCATACGTGTCTTCTATACGCTCGAATTCCTCTTTATCGCCAAAAAGAATAGGTCAAATTTAAAATGGGAAAGTCGTTCGAGAAGCTTCAGGACATGCGTGCCCATAATTATGAAAGTGGTGTAAGCGAAAATTTAAAAAAAATGAGGGCTAAAAATGAATCGTTAAATGGAGCTCGTTATTTCAACGTTACATGGAATTCGTTTAGCGTCAATATCCTGTTCTTTTAATATTACATTCGTACAATTAACAACATATAAGATTACAATAATTCGGACAATGTTTATTTTGCATCAGAATCCGCTGTCTAGAAATTACTTATGAAAACTCCATTCAGCTCCATCACGTCCAAACCGTGAAATAAAAGTATCCGGTAGTTCGACAACAGTTTGATCACCGAACAGACGAATTATCGAGTGGTCCGTCACAAGGGGGAACGTCCGAATCACACGCTCGAACAAGTTTCCGTCGTCGTTGGGGTGGTTTCCACCCCCGCAAACGTCGGTGGCCGTTTCGTCAGGGTCTCTCTGCCGGGGCGACGATGTTTGTGCCTCCGTCGCTTTCCGTTTGACGTCGGCAGAGAACTACGTGGGTAACTACGGTTGATTCGCCGTAGGTACGGGCGCGATCCGCGCCGCACCGCTCGGCGTATCGTGACAGAAGTAGAAGCAGAGCAGAGCAGAGCGGAGCGGAGCGGAGCAGTCGGTAAAGCGCGAGACACAGGGCGGGAATACGAAGAGAGAAAGAGAGGAAAGGAGGAGGAGAAGTCCTGTAACTCCGAAACAGAGTTAGCTGATGAGTCTGTGGGTGGCTGGCGTCGTTTGTCGGGGATAAAAGGACAGAGGAGGCTGGGGGGGCTCGTAGGAGGAGGTAGAGGCAGAGGACGAGGTGCGCAGGGGGGATGATACGGGGGTTGGAGGTGCACAGAGGGCGGATAGAGAGAGAAAGTAGGACCGCTGCAAACAAGAGGGGCGACGGTGGGAGAAGGAACACCACTTGCCGCTTCTATATAGATATTTTCATGGGCGTAGACCGCCCCTCGTTCCCGCAAGCAGCCGCGCAACCCCCCCTCGTCACTCCTTCAACCGCTCCCTTAGCGAGTTACCTCTTCGTTACCGTCTCTTTAGTATCACATGAACCAATAAACATCTTCTTTGATGTACCAGCGCATTAATTAGTAAACGACAAAATTGTATTTAAACAATGGCGGAAGATTCGAGGCGGGCGAGCGAACGAGACGAGCCGAGCTGTGGATCAGAGGGTAAGAGAGAGAGGGGGGAAACGAGAAAGAGCGAATTGCCGTGGAGACGACGAAGCGAGAGAGAGAGAGATGAAGATGAGGAGCGAGAGAGAGAAAGAGAGAGACAGAGGGAAACGGGAGTAAAGTAAGCGTACAAACAAGCGACGGAAGCTTCGTCGTTACCGAGGTCGTTTGGCACGATGATTCGCAGTAAGATCCTTGCAAGGTGGAGTGTCCGGGGGAGGGAAGGCACTGATAGGTCTTGTTAATTCACGAGTCCGCCTCTCGGTGTGCTCGAATAATTGTTAACCGGAATGTTGCTCCCTACGATGCTCGAATTAAATACTCCTCTCTCTCTCTCTCTCTCTCTCTCTCTCTCTCTCTCTCTATCGAGCGGAGTAATTAGCGAATCAACCCCGTGTTCAAACGATCCCCATAAAATTGACCTATATATGCCTTCTATCCTCAATTTTTATGACCCAGGAACTCGAATCATGTCGCGAGACAAGCTTGCAATATCTACTACTAGGGAACCAAGAAAATTCGTACCACTTTAATCCGGAAGTCCCGGAAATATTTAAACATTAGAAGTTGGGAGAACGAGGTTGGGAGATCGAACACAACTTTATATATATTAGATGTTTATTCAAACTCCGCTACGCTATGAAATAACTGTCTATCAAATGTGAATAAATAATGTTGCACGCAACACAATACAATGGAACTTTGTAACTATTCACAGGAAATATGAAAACAGGAATGTGTTGGGAGCTGCGACTAGCTCGGTAGGCTGACTCGGACGGACTGGACCATGTCTTCTTAGGCCCTCAGGTGCGAAACGAAAAATGAGATGCTTCAGGTGCAATAAACCACAGGTCAAAAATTACCTTTCCTACTCCGCATGTTCCGTGCATTTCGGTTTATACTCGAACAGAAGTACCGCTAAAAGAGTAATTTAATTAGAACTGTAAGAATCGTTCTCACTTTGGTTTTCATTCCTTCGGTTCAAGGTAACCAACTCGCTCTCTTTCTTTCGCTCTTCGTTTCTCGGTTCCTTTTTGATCGATTTGATCGATCCTTTCTTTTTGCCGCCTGTCCAGCCGATGACAGTACAAGGCCCCGATCCTCCGGCGATTTTTCAGCAAAATAGATACAACGTATTCGAGATCGGTGCGACGGACTGTTTATTAGCCGTTATCGGCGTCGCTACCGGTCGGGGCTCGTCTCGTGCGAGCTGAAGCGTCTCGCTTTCGCGGCCAGATAAACTCGTCGATCGAACAGCGAACGGGCCAATTGACGGTGTGCGTCTTCCTTTTACCGTGGCACGCTAGCTTCGCGATCGGCTTGACGCGGAATGCTCGACTGTCATGTAAATTTCTCGCGTGACAGAGCAACCGGATCGTTACACACTGCCGTGCGGATGCGACTCTCGTTCGTCTCCTTCTTCGGCCTTCTGGAATGCTAAACGGACGATTGCGTTCGCACAAAGGCTAGAAGAAGCTAATAACGCGGCTGCTATTTTTTCTTCGCCAAAATGGCGGGTTACGATATGTTTAATCCATAGCAGTCGAGGGATGACTCAAAAAGTCGCCACTAAAATTTGCTGTACCATTATTCACAATATTATTTACATTATTAAATATGTTGAGGCATAATATCAATTTCGTATCCATAAAATGAAAAGCATCATATACAATGGAATTATTCTAGGCCGGAAGAAATGTTTAATGTTTAACTTAAAGTAGCTCCGACTGTAAATTTACGATTATCGAAATTGAACAAGTGCATCCACGAGGAATTATTTAACAAATTTATTTGATTCGGTACATATTATTTTAAAAATCGAGAAATAAGATACATTTTTATTTTCGCAACGCATAGCGCCGTTATTGCGCCAGGAAACACCTGATTCCGCGTTTCATCGCCCTTGTCCGTAGCATCCGTACGTGTCACTTTGTTCAGACTCGTCTTCCTATCACCCCCGGGTTCTCTTATCCTTTTTTCGGGGTTCTTTTATCGTCCCTCCGCCGTTCGTTCCCGTTTAGCCGTAGAATTCTATGGATCGGCTCTCGAACGGTAGTAGTATCAACAGGCTGCATCTAGAGGCCTGATCAATCACCGCGCGCTTTTGTTCCATCGGGCTTTCTAAGCCTCCTTTGTATCGTCACGTTACCACCGCTATGATCCTGCATTCATTATGCCCCCCTTTTCCTCTGGCTCTCGTCTCCCATCCACCCTCTCTCACTCCTCTCGACTGTCTCTTCACTCCCTGGCCCCTGCCCCCCGGTCTTTTCCCCCCTCGTTCTGATCCATTAGGAAAGATTGCATTTTCTAATCCACCCCTTCGCATTATACCGGGGCAAGCAAGGTGTTGCGCATTGTGCGGTTGACCCCGTTCACTGTTCTTTGCGCGAACGGGAAATTAATGAGCGACGAGCCCTCGTAGCGCACCGACAAGAACAGTCACCGTCTAAAAAGGAATCGGCGGATAAATGAATCCGCTAGGTTCGCCCGGTTTATTGGGATTAGGAAACTGAACTGCTCAGGCTTCGTTACCGAGCGAAATTAATGAATAAATTCAAAAGAAAACTAGGGGATAATCGTATGGTCCAATATTAAAAAATTGATCTCCGTTTGAACGATGTTCGAATATTGCTGTGATTCATTTTATACATTAACAGAGTGGAATAATACATTAGAGAATATATTTTCCGTGCGATGCTATACTTTGATATTCTCCTCCTCGCCTCAACCCTTTCGCACACAACAAAATCAGAATATTTAACCATGCGCTACCTTTCGGTCGAGCTACAGACGACTCGATCCACGGGAAGGACAAAAAGGGCGCGACGGCAAACCGTCACGGGAAAAAAGGGAAAAACGGAAGCAAAGGCTCGAAGAAGGGGGCTGTGTGAGACAGGGTGCGGGGGTTAGACGCGTGGACAGAGGGCCGTAGGTTGTGATTTCGTGGATCCATGCGATAATGTTATGCTCGACGGACCGAACCGAAAAACGGGAGCCAAGGGGATCGCCCAACGGGACGTATTATGCTCGACGAAAGAGAGAAAGAGAGAGCAGGAGACGAACGTTGCTGGCCGGTCCGTGCCCTTCCTGTGTCAATAGGCTCGATTTCCCTTTCAAGTTGTCAACTCTTTTTGTGTGCTCGGCAAATTGTCGCCGGCGGTACGGGAGACGAGCAAAAGAGGAATGTCGAATGGGGTGGCACAGTCAGGAGAGAAACGGAACAAGGAGGGGAGGGGGAGCAGAGAGACAGAAGGGGGTCCAGGGGGTGGGGTTAAATTAACATTATTGTTGTGACAAAGAGGGGGCGGCAGGCCGGGGCCACCCAGGACGGCCTGCACCCCGCGGGACTCTAAGCTAGGTAAACAATTCCACTTGATGATCGGCTCGTTTGATGTCGCCTGATTACCCTCCGCAAACAATCGCTGATTCTCCGCGGAAACGAGGATGTATCTCGCTCGACAGAGTGGACCCCCCTCAAGGCGACTTTCGACCGTCTTCTTACCGAATTGACCAGTCGTTCTGGACCATTGCCATTTTTTCTTTTTCAGCGAGCCCTTAAACAATTAATGGCCTAGGTATTGTGTCACGTTCTTTTTTATTTTCTCCTGGTCATTGTCGTCGTTAGAGAATTGGAATCTAGAATCGTTACAATGACGAGCTCCAAATGTTAGCAATCGTAAAACAATAAATTAATAAATTTGATGCAATTGATACCAGAGGAATATATTCAATTCGTATCTTACAAAAATTACGAGAGACTGTCTATCGTGGTTCTTATTATAATCGTTTTTATCATCTTTTATCGATAACATGGAACTTGATACTGAAATCTCATGCATGATAATTCGTCAAAGGAATCTCGAAACGCGAGATATAATTGAGCAAATTGCAGTTTCGTTTCGTTTCCAATTTACAGGGGCCGTTGACGAGGGAAAGAAAAGTTTGAATTAAAATTTATTTAAATTCGTTTAAAACTTTCACTCAGCGAAGTTCTCTTCGAGTTTATCTTCGGAAAATCGTGTTATTTCAAGGATACATGTACATTGGTTCACCCACACCTCGAACACGACGGAACCAATGCACCATGAATTTCTCCAATTTACATCGTATCGAATAAGAGAAACGTTACTCGATATATGACCATAATTACGTGCCATTACTTTCTCGTTAACACTTAGTATCGTTTTGTAAACGTATGGAATAGCCCGAGATCTTTTATTTATGTTGGAATAGTTGAATAATCGTCTCGATTATTAGAATCGAGTTCTATTACTCGTTAAGTTTTATGCACCTATTATGGATCTGAGAAACTTTGACTGTACATATATTGGCAAATGTGTATCATTGAGCAAATGTAATATCATCGATCACGTTGCAAATCATGCTAATATATTTACTGCGGGGCCGTTGAATAATTCTATTGCTCTACGAGTCATTAGAGAAACATTAGCAATGCATGATATATTACAATATATTCACAATTTTCAATTGTTTTAATTACCCTACAATGTTAACATGATCTACTCAATTTTGCTATGAATTCATTCAAATCCGCAGTCTAGTTCTAAGTAGACTATCGGTGTGATTTAAAATAGCAAAGACATCGGAAGAATTAGAAAAACGAATTTAAAAAGTAAAAGTTCTAGTAATAAAAAAAAATGGAAGCGCATTTTTTAGATAATATCAATCACTGGAGAACATTATTCGGTTCTTCGGTCATCAGTTTTGTGTTTGACCGTTTAGTCACGACTGAATAAATTCTGTCAATTATGTATCGAAAAATTCGTAACAGGTAAAGCCAATGAAGAAAGTCCGAGAGATCCGAGTCCGTGCCGGACGGACAATAAATCTCGTCGAGCGCGAGCAGAAATCGTTGCAACGAGGTCCCCCCGACGTTCGGCATGCGTCGTCAGGAAAGAAACCGCGAGTGTAGCAAAAGTATACAGCGATTACGCGCATGTCGGCCGTCGATCACCGTTTACGCGAGAAAGGAGACCGATCGAGAGTGGTGGCTGGTTGGTCCCACGGACCGTGTCCTTTGGTACTGGTCGCAAGTCGCAAGAACCTCGTCGAAGAAGAGACATACCGTGGACGGTCCCCTCGACCAGCGACCCTATCGGCCGTCCATACACGAACCTGTTCTTACGTCGATAACTTCGTTGATCAATCTTATTAATTAACACTCGACCGTTCTCGGACGAAAGGACGCCGGCCGGGAATTTTCATCGCGGTCCCATCTTTCATTCGTTTGACAAGCGTCGAGCTCGCGAGTTTCACGTGGAAGCGAGCTATGCCGTGCTATGCGCGCACGCTCGATTTTTCCGCTCGGTGTCGGCTCCGTTCTACCGGAGAACGAAGAACAGAGAGGCTAAAAAAGGAACAGGAGACACCCCCTGCTCTCCTCTCTTGCTTCTCCTGGAAGTCCTTCGACGACGTCGCGACTCGAAAAGGTACCCCAAGGGGCTTTCCTTGGTTTTGCTCTCGGGCTCGCGTGCCTCGTTAATTAGCTCGAGTCGATTCGAGTCTCGAGTCTCGGAGCTTACGCGAGCCTGTCACCCCTCGCGCCGCGTCACAATGGGCGGCGATGGCCAATCATAAAGAGATTCGCCGTTTTGCGCGAGCCTCGCGCAATCTGAATAAAATATACGATCGAATCGATAGATAAAGGACAATGCTCTTTTCACCGGCCGGCTACGCAGGAGGAAAGGACCGCGAACCGCCTGCGGGAGGGGACCTAGAGCTTGGGATCGGCAGGAAGAAACGATGAGGAGAGAGAGAGAGAAAGAGAGAGAGAGAGACAGAGAGAGAGAGTAAGAGAGAAAGAGAGAGAGAGATGGCGAGGAGCACTCTCAGCCGGTCGACAAAGAGGCTCCTTCTAAGCAAATTAAATGCTGTTTCCATAACCATTCGTCCGTTCCATTGAGTGAGGTTCGGTTCGCCCGTTCGCCCGGTTCTTTGTCATCAAGGTAAAGGGAACTTTCACAAGGGGCCGCGCACTCTTGCTCTCTCTCCCTCTCTCACTCTTCTTCTCTGTTGCTTCTTCTCCATCTCTATTGCTCTTTCGCTTGCTAGCTTGCTCGCTCGAGCAACCAACCACCCACTCACCCGACCGCCGCCACCCATCCGCCAACTACCCTCTCCATTTCAATAACCGAATGCTCAGCTCGCTCCTCTATATGCTATTAATCAAAAGAACTTCCCCGACTTTTTCTACCGTTCGCCACCCCTCGCGAATACCCGCCGCCACCCTCGCGATTTGTCTCTACTTTGCACTCCTACCACGCCGCACCGCGGGGAAAACAAACCGTGCTCGCGGACGGATCCGAACTTTTTGATGTATCGCCGATCCTCCCGCCTCGGTTTCTCTTTTTATTAGAAATCTCGTGCGAGATTTATTAAAACGTTACATACACGACGACCTGACCAACGAATTGACGTAAAATAATTGACTTTCAGATAAAATCGCGAGCGTCGGTATTTAATTTCGTACGCGTGTTATATCGGAAGAAGATTGCGACGAGTGCGAAACGAAAGGAGAATTGTTGATTCTAAGCAATGATTACCATTCGACGTTGTACCGAATTTATTTTGCGTGCGCGGCATCCGTCGTTATGCCACTGAATTGTTAATCGGTATTAACAGTCCGGGCATTGGATTTAATGGGAACGGTAGCAGGGTGAGCCAATGCATTCGATAATTTAGTGGATCGTTAAGCTCGTAGATTTCACCACGCTGCCAGGCCGGGAGTCTATGAATGTCGCCAATAAAATCCGCGGAGATCAGTTTCGCTGAAAGTGAGGCTCATCAATATGCATGCTGCCAATAGTAGAAACGGTCCGGCGTCCGGGAGAGCCTTCCTCCTCTCTTGCGAATGCCAGCGAGAGAGACGCTTTTACGAGAGGTAGCTCTAGTTGGCCGAAGAATTGAAATCGCAGTGCGTCGAAGAATAAATCTTGTATCCAATTAGCGATCCCTTTTGCATTCGAAAGATGAAGAGGGAGAGAAGCGGCGCGCCGCGCCGGTTCAATTTAGCCGGCCGATTTCTTGCGTTTATCTCGGGTTCGCGTGTTCCTTCGCCTTGGCCTGCACCCGGGAATTCGAACGCTGCTACCAATCCGAATGATAGACGCAATTACTACGCCCGGTACGGTGAAGGTCTTAAACGTTTCTTATCTCGGAATTTATCGACCCACAAAACACGTACGATTATATTATCTTCGACATCCAGTGCCGATTAGAACGCGTTCTCATACGAGAATGTGTCCCGTCCGTGCGCGAATGAATAATAATCTTATAGAGAACAGGCTACGAATTTATTTGCACAGCTAATATTACCTTTTGTCGCGCAGAAGTCGCCGAGTATCAGACTGCGAATTTTATGCAGTTACGATAAGTACGAATAGATGCAGAACGAATATTTGAAGAGTTTACAAATATTGTATTCGCTGTAGAAATTCATTTTAATTTTATTTATCGTATTGTGTAAACATTGTTATTTTGTATAGAACTCCGCAATGTTTATGTTCAACGACCATGCTGGTTCCTCGACTTGCCTCGACGACGTGGTGACTGATGGAGTCACCAGAGAAAAGCCAAGTAATATGTGTCTTTATTAATTGTCAAACAAGACAAGAATGCTGTCAGTCGAGACAGTCGCTCTTTACCTATCGAGAGATTCAGTCGTTGCGATGACATTCGATCGAATTTCATTGAAATAATGCTGCAAGTACGACGTGCCCAAACGGAATTATTTATTTCTGCGGATCTTTGTGCGAGATCTGAAATCGAAGAAAACGAGTATTCAAGAGGAATTATTAGAGAAAATTATTCTAAATATTTAAACATTTGGACGATCGAGATGTAGAGTTTATTGTATAATGGATGGCGAAAAAAAATATTTACAGTTCGAGAAGGACATTTGTTCTGACACCGTTCACAAGATTGGACAAAACGTCGGAAAGACTTTCTCGCTAGTTCTCAAAGCGCCTTTAAACATCCCGTGTACAAGGCAGGGCCCGCTATATAGCTTTATTTGATGAGTCCTCTAGCGGGTCTAGGACGAAACACCACCTTTATTTCCTCCCATAGAAAAACACAATTCTGTAGCAACGTGGTCTCATATGACGTAACAAGATTCAAATCCGAATCGAGATACGTTTGGAGTGTTACAAATTAGTTATATATAGTGTAGAATTTGATCGAAACCGTAGCGCCGAGAAAAAAATTCTAAATATTAAATAGGAATGTATGTCCTTTCTTATGAAGAGACAGCGAATCGTAATATATTAAGATACTTGTATATGAATAATTATTAAGGGCGATTTTAATTGATTTCCATCGATAGAAAGCTTTTCGTCGGCAATGTGATATTTTCCCTTACTCCGCTTACGAATTTTAATGAGTTTAAAATGAAGCGACAAGGAAATCCAATTTTCGATGTTTATTAACGAGTTCAACTTTTGGGGAGCAATAATCAGGATGCCGCTCGTGGCGTGAAATTAGTATAAGTAAAAAGAAATTTATAATCTTATCGAAGAATTAAAATTTCTTCTGAAGGATCTGCTGTTTCATCATTCAAACGTTCGTGTTTGCCACGAATGCATGAAACCCTCCAGTAATTTTATATAAAAATCGCGAATGCATTCATTGCGAATGTTCGAGGAACAAATTGTAAAGCGAAGAGCCATCGTGGAAGCAAGCCTCGAAGTCAGCGTTCTGTTCGAAGGTGAAGTTAATCCTGAGTCAACGAGAAGGGCAAAGATTTTCCGGCCGTAGCGTATCGGATCGAAAGGAGAGGCGCTCTCTTGTCCGAGCGAATGCACGCCGATAGCAATGAAATTACGCCCGGCACAAAGAGCGCCGCGGGCGCACCGTCCCGTAATGATGCAGCGCGTTTATGTTAAGAGCACACCAGTTGCCTCCGAACAGAAGCAAGCTCCTCTTACAGCTCATCGACTCGGCCGGGGCCCTGTGTTACCTGCGAGCCTCCTTCGACGCAGGTAAACGCGTGCGAAGCCGAACACACACGCACTCGCCCATCAACGATTTGCCAGCAGGATCTCATTTCGTCCGCAACTTTTGCCTGCGCCTTCGACATACATTGTTTCCACCCTTTGGGTACTTGCCGAGATCGTTCTCATCGGGTTACGCGAAGATGGTTTTATTACACTGCGAATTTTATGCATCGACGCTGAAGATGACAGGCTCCCTGAAATGTTATACTTTCAAAAAATGAACAAAGAGATCTCGCAAATTGCGGACACACGAGTTCACCCCCACAACCGAGCACGCATCCGTCTCCATCCATCAAGTAGATCAATACTCTTGTGAACTCGAAGAGTTGCTGTTTCGGATCGATGTCGAGCGTCGGTGGGCGTCTGAGCGTCTGCATCGCGACGCCTGGACCCGATATCCCGGCGAGACAAGTGCTCGATAATTAATGGCCGATTACCGGGAGAAGGTCCACGACCGTGAACAAACGAGAAAATGAGTTCGGGACGCGGGGCTGGGGGCGTGGGGCAGAAAGCGACGGCTCGTTAAGTATCTATCAGCTGACAGGCTGAAAGAGGAACGAGGCTCGGCGAAGATCGAGGGATCGCTGGCTGCAGATAGCCCGTCGAGCTAAACGCCGGAATAGCCTTTGACCTATCACCTGGCACGGCACCGACAGTATTTTCGATCCGCGAGAGTACCGTACTCCGGTGACGAAAGGTTAACCTGTAATTGGTATGTCCGCCGCGAGAATAATTCGTGCATTAGCCTAACGCCGCCGGACCACTTTTTGAAGCGCGACAGTAAACGGCGGTTGTAGTTGGCATAAGCTGTCCCTGGAATCGAGTGGATTTATTATAGACCGTACATAATACTTAAAAAAAAGCGAAAAACCTGAAATATGCTCGATCTTTACACTGAACCTGCCCAGCATTAAAACTAACTGGCACGCGTTGGTTTATAAGAACGACCAGATAGAGGTTATGTAGATTTCTGAAAAGAAATTTGTACAGTTTGATTTTACATCTTACTTCAAGTTGAACCACGATCGTCAACATTAACAAACATCGGTCTCGGATAATGGTGCTTTTTCGAAACTTTCGAGAGCGGTACTTCCGTTGATTCTGACCTGGTAAATTAATGATGGTCCCTGATTTGGGACTGCGCCGCGACGCGACGCCTCCATTAAATCAGGAACGACTCGACGATCGCGTGGAAATCGCAGGAAATTACAGAAGCCAGCTCTCAGGCCGAGCATGATTTATATTCGCAAGCTCGCTCGACCGTGGTCTCAGGCCTACGGCTCTGACTACGGTCCGACTGAATGGCACCGCGTACGTTACCGCGCTTGAAGACGTTATTAGACACGCGTGCGCTCGTTGAATCGCGGCAGTAAACTTCTGCGAACAGCATTCGTACTTGTTAGACAGAACGTTATATCGTCCGAGAAAACGTTGATTGTTAGTCGAACTCTGTTGCGCATCGATCGTCTTCGTCGCGAGCCGATTGACTGGAAGACGTTCTTCGGCGTTCGTCGTCAAATCGTGTAGAATTTCCAGTGTGCTTGCAGATTTTAGAAAAGAACGCGGAGGTAGTGGATTTCGGGCAGAAATGTAGATTTGAGCTTGGAGAATGAGTACTGTCGTGGGGAGAGGTTGAGGATGATTGTTTGTACGTGATTTGAAGGAAAGAGCCATTTTCGTGTTCGAGATTGGCAATTTTTAAGCACACAAATATTTGAGCTGAGGGGTAAGACGTATTCGGGGAAGATGTTGAAGATGATGTGGAAGAAATTACCATTTTCGTGATCGAGATTGACCATTTTTAATCACACAAATATTTGAGCTGAGGAGTAAGACGTGTTCGGGGAAGATGTTGAAGATGATGTGGAAAAAGTGACCATTTTTGTGATCGAGATTGACAATTTTTAATCGCACAAATATTTGAACTGAGGAGTAAGACGTGTTCGGGGAAGATGTTGAAGATGATGTGGAAAAAGTGACCATTTTTGTGATCGAAATTGACAATTTTTAATCGCACAAATATTTGAGCTGAGGGGTACGTCGTGTTCGGGGTAGATGTTGAAGATGATGTGGAAGAAATGACCATTTTTGTGATCGAGATTGACAATTTTGAATCGCACAAATATTTGAGCTGAGGGGTAAGACGTGTTCGGGGAAGATGTTGAAGATGATGTGGAAGAAGTGACCATTTTTGTGATCGAGATTGACAATTTTTAATCGCACAAATATTTGAGCTGAGGGGTAAGTCGTGTTCGGGGAAGATGTTGAAGACGATGTGTAAGAAATGGCTATTTCTGTGTTGGAAATTGGCAATATTTAATCGCATGAATATTTCAGCATGGTCGATTGAAACGTAGATAAAAATCGTGTGAATAGTTTTATCTGAACAGGTACATCCGAAGAAGTAAAATAAGAAGGTCATTAGAAAATACTTTCTTCATGACTATCGCTGGCAAACGGATTCGCATCGTTGACTCCGTAAAAGGCGACGCCTCTAACGCGATTAGTCGTATCCTCTTCGACCATAGTTCAGCAATGTCGTTCGTTGGAGGCGGTTGTTCTTCGACGAAGACGACGACGAAGACGAGGACTAGCACGACGACGACGGATTCCATGGATTCCATAAACTGACGCACCGGCGACTCGGCCGCGAGCTTATTAGGGTAGCCGCGGCGGGTACCGAGGCGAGCATAAGTTGAGGCTGAAATAAACACGGACGAGTTAGTTCGTCGGTGTGTTCGGAATCGGTATAGTTGTGTTGGCGAGTCTCTGCGGCGCACAATTCAGCGAACGAAACGGCGAGGCTGCTTGATTGCCTTATCTGCCTAATGAAACGCCTCGCTAACTAGTCCCGGTCGCCGCGTATATGCCTTATGCAGATATTGTTATGGCTGTTTTTGCCGGCTCGTTTCAGTTCGCAGTCGGTTTTAACTCGGCTGGATTTACATGACGTGGCTCGCTGACGAGCGACTCTCTCTTTCTCTCTATTTTTCTTTCTCTCTTTCCCTGGTACTCTCTGTCCGCTGCAAACGATAAAAACGAGACAGCGTGCAATACCCGACGCCTCGCCAGGATCGTCTCCACTAACAGAGAACCGAGCATGCTTTTTACCCGCTTCGATTTCTCCGGGATCGGCCGCGGGCTCGTTTCTTCTTGCGGTCGAAGAAACAATCGAAGAAACGAGCCTCTTCGGTTTCTCGTACCCCTCGTTGCCCCTCGAGCTGGTTTACGATTCGGTTCCAGTTGTTTGCTAGAACCATGGGAACGACGACAGAATTCTGTTGCTGGGGCTACCGATGCTTGTCTGATTAAAGCGCGCTCGGGGATTATACTACTGCGAGAGTCAGTTCTCTGTTGCGGAATACTTGTTTTGTTGTTCGGTGGAAATGTGGTCGATTGGTTAGATTGTCTTGTGATCGTGTCAGTTCACAATTTTATGGGGTTGTGGTTCGACCGAGGGTCTTTGAGCAAAATCATTTTCTGTAGCACACGAAGAAGAAATTTCTTGTTATAATTCGTATAGGCTGGCAAATGTTCGTTCAGGCTTTCTATTGTTTTAATTTTCATCTACCGATGTCTGTCGTAAAAAAATATTTCAAATCAAACCGACTCTGTTTCAGTGGAGACCTACACGACGAATGACTGATCCACAACGCATTCGACTTCCAAGTTCGAAATATAGAACCAGTTTAAAAACAATGAACTCGTTGGGAAAGTTTTTGTTTCATTAAATAAATTACTTTATTGGATTTTTTGACTGTTACATCGGAAGTGAAAATTTTCGAAAGCCATGCAAATGTTGTTTTCCCAATTTCACTGGAGAAGTGACGTTACCCCGGCTCCGAAATAAGCGGTCCACGTAAATGGCGGCGATGCTGTCTCGGTTTTCACGTGGGCCGTTCGAGATATCCGGTCGTGGTGTCCGCGAGCGGTCGCGAGCGGTCGTTTCGTGCGCGTAACACGCTCCCGCAGTTCCCGAGTGTCGCACGTGGGCCGGTCTCGAGATATCGGGACAATCCTGGACGCACAGGGTGCCTTCGTGTAGCCGGATAACCGTGCCGGCTACCGATTTGCCGACGTCGCGACACGGACAGGTTTATCTCGGCACAACCTTATACGACTTTCCCCGGCAAATAAAAGACCGAAATTCGACTCCATCTTATTTATACGGAGAGCACTCCGACGAACAGATAGGAAACAGGGAAACCGAGACGATACTTTTTCACGATGATTTTATTCGGTTTTATTCAATGTCCGGCAGGTGATTTCGGTTAGATTTTCGTTTAACCTTGCTCGACGCGGAGAACTCGTTATTTACCGAGCGACAGGTTCATTTTTTCGTCTCCTCTCCAAGTAAGATAAAGTGTTACAGGGTGTTTTGGATTTTTACCGATAAACCCTGCTGGCTTGTTCTACGCGCAGTTTTCACGCTGATCGTTTGGTTCGCGAGATTATTGCGATAGCGTTTCGTGCCGGATTTTATTCACAGGATTTTTAACGACAGCTGAACGTTCAGGAATAATTAAGATTATTTATTCTGCCGGGTATGTGCTGTGGGTAAATGACCTGAGTGCTCCAAGATTTTATTGATCGAACCAGGTGAAATTGATTGATTGATTATTTAACTCCCACCTGTTCCTCGCGTCAATTCTCGTATATTTCATATTGATGATAGCAGAAGATGTGACGACAAGTATCTAATCTAAAATGGATCACAGCCGTCCATGCGACTCGAAACTCCAAGAAGAAACAGAAGAAGAATTGAAAAGAATGATTTATTTGGTTCAGCGTTGTTCCTCACTGTACCTGTATTAACATTTTTCATCGATTTCGTAAGAACCCTCAGGGGTCTTCAGCCAAATAACCACACTGTGTACCCGAAGCGTCTCTCGATTCCTGAATAATCCGTTCGCGAAGGAATTCGAATGATAGGCCACAGTCCTCCGAGGTCCGCCTAAATACACAGACGCAGAAATTGTCACTGGTAATAATTACAGTCGTTGCGCGGTGTAATTGCCGGGTTCCCCGACGGAGCGACGCAACAAGCGGCAATTCCCCACCATACATCGCGTCCGCGATTCTAATTAGAAAAGTTCGCGCAATTCTATGCGGCGTCCTGTAAATCTCCCGATTGATTACCACCTGCCAAACGTGTCGGGTACGTATACTATAGGTACGCACGTATCTACGCTCGGCGCGGCGCACGCACCTGTTCCGTGTGCTCGGAACTACGCGAGGATCGCTTGAAAACGTGGCCTGGCAGCCGTGAAACGACGAGCCTTCCAGAGAACTCCGATTCAACGGGGCACGTATCGAACAAGTATGCAAACACGCAGCCGCGCACCGGCCCGGTCGTTTCCGTTTGTTTCGCAACCGGATTGTTGTGCTCGTTGAGCAGTGTTTTCTGGATCAAATGCCATTACTCGTAAATGATATGAAAAATATTTCAAACGGAAGAGGATCTTCGTTCTAGGATATAGAAGATGGTACATTGTATACCTGTTTGACATTGCAGTATCCTCGAACCTGTATTTTTCATTACTTATTCTTGAAGGTGACACCAAAACGTTTCGAAACACTAGAATACCTTTGTTTTGCTTGTTGGTTTTAATATCGCTACTCTAGTGTTGCGAAATCAACACATTCGCTCAGGAACAAAGTTGAACGAATTATCGAGTTCAAATAAATCATAGATTTTTAGCAATAACGCTGCAATACAAACAATTCCAGAGATTGTACAAACTAAAACCGAATAAGAACCGGGAAATTAATCGCGTGCAATTGGAAAGTATCAACATGTTCGGTCTAATACAGAAACGAAAGAAAACGTCGTCATGGTCGTCGCGATCGTTCGATCGGTCTGTTCCTAATTCCCGCGTGAATAAAACGATTCGCGGTTTCGATACTTTCTATTCTAGACTAGCTCGCAGGTACACCATGACGCACTTGTGTACGCAAGCGAGCGTGCACGCACGTATGCACGCACGAATGCACGCACCGGTAACCGGCCGGGCCGCGGCTCATTTGCGCCGCGTCAACAAATCACCTGCCTTTTTCCACGAAAGTCTGGACAAGCAGGCTGTTGGCTCGCATATAATTAGACGCTGCGCGGTATTATCATTTTTGTGGCGAGCCGGTATATCTTCGGCCGATCGGGCCCCGATCCCCGCGTAATTAAAGCCGCATTACGAGGTGCCTCGCAGCCAAATTACGCCTGATCGCTCTATAAATTCGCCGTGTAGAAACCGGCGCCCCGAAATTCCGGGGCGGGGCCCGTAGTGTGTCCGGGATCGGCCCTGGCCCCGGACAGAATTACTCCTTCGTCACGGAATAACTAATTATGTGCTGCCACGGTAATCAATCGGCGATCGATCGACGAAAGCTAAAACATCGGCTCGTCCAGCCATGAAATACTGACTTACCGATTTTCAAGAATTTCAATTTGCCTTTGGTTATAATTTTAGTGCACACCATGGAAATGTTAACCATGTGTTACGTATTTCCTTCATGCCGCCAACTCCAGCAGTAAATTCAACCATTTCCATTAGCACCTAATTTGGCATTTAAAATACCAAAGATATTTGTGGAAGACTCTCGCAAACGGATCGGAGACACGTCATTTAGACGTTCTAAATCTTCCAGTAATTCCAGCAGTAAAGCCAACCATTTTCATTAGTATCGTTTCTGCCAATTAAAATACCAAAGATATTTGTAGTAAAAGATTAAGAATAATCATTGAAGAAAAATCACACGCCAGTAGTAAATTCAGCAGTAAATTCAACCATTTCCATTAGTACCATTTCCATTAGTACCATTTTTCTATTTAAAATGCCAAAGATATTTGCAGTGGAAGACTCACGAAAACAATTTTTATAATTTGAATAATCGTAGAGGAAAAATCGGAGACACGTTATTTCGACATTCTAGATCTTCCACTAATTCCAACAATTTTCATTAGTACCATTTCCGCCGTTTCAAATGCGAAAGATATTTGCAGTGAACAGATTGCGTGGGATGGATTGCATGTGTGCGCAGCTCATAAAAATGCAAGATACGACTTTTGTCCGGTTTGCTGAACGCACTGCGTGCCCTTCCGCGGTTCTATTGTACCCTATTTAATTAGACGGCAGCCGATCAGTATCGCACCCGAGTGAAAGTACGCCTTTCCAAGTAATGACTCGCAGAGCGATAACGATCTCGCAAGTGCCACGGAAACCGCGTATCGAGGATACTGATTATCGACGAGCAAACGCCAGAGAGAGAGAGAGAGAGAGAGAGAGAGAGGGAGAGAGAGAGAGAG
>CM052198.1:8235391-8247535 GCA_028455805.1 Lasioglossum figueresi | reverse complement strand
TGCAGGAGTACACCCTGTGAGGAACAGTGTCTCAGCAGTTGTTAATCATTTCAAAACGAAGTCAAAGTACAACAAAATATTCATTGTAGATTTCTGCAGTATTCATTCTTCGTTCAAGCCCATCGAAAAAATATTCATCCCTTAGAACGTTCGACGGTGCACCTTGTGAGAAGCAGTGTCTCAGCAGTTGTTATTAATTTCAAAGCGAAGCCAAAGTGCACCAAAATATTCATTGTAGATTTCTGGAATATTGATTCGTCGTCCAAGTCTATCGAAAAAATATTCATTCCTTAAAACGTTCGTTGGTGCACCCTGTGAAAAGCAGTGTCGACGACTCCGTCGATCCCCAGACAACCCCATGGCACGGAACATCAGAGCTCGCGGCCACGGGAGGGGGACATCACTTTGTTCGGCGATATCTTCGACATCTCGTAGCTAGCGCGCGCATTCCGCGATGCCGCTTAACTTTTCGCTTAACTATCCGACACCGGTTTCGTATCCAAGAATCTCATTCCGGCGATTCCTCGCTTCCCCGTTTCGCGGCCAGACAGCACAAAGTGAGCGCGGCATAAAGGCGCGACCTTCCTCCTCGAGAGTCTTCGTCCCCGACAGCAGGGTAAACGCGATCGTACAAGCCTCTCCAACGAAAGAAAGAGGAAGAGAGAGATGGGAGAGGGAGAGACACGCACACACCCGGCCACGCACATATATTTTCTCCTGATCTGGAAAACAATACGCTAAAGCGTGGATTTATATGCACCGCGGGCCCAGGCAATAACTTACGCGCGAAACACTGCCTCTCTTCTTCGGCTTTCGTTTCCTTGCTTACCCCGGACGTGTCCCTTCCTCTAAATAAGGACACGACGGAAATGGCTTCCCATTTCTTTTTCCCCCAGACTGCCGACGATAATCCAACGCTGTCGTACTCTTCTCTCGCCGTTACCGCCTTTCCACGAACGTCGCACGCCTCTGTGGAGATCATCCGACTAAGCCCTGGGTGACTTCAATTTCCGAAATACCTCGAAAAGAGACATTGTTCGGAAATGGCTCCGACAATTTTGATTGTACTCTATAATTGAGGTGGGGACTTAGCAGAGAGCTCTCTGCTGCTCCCCGGACCCTTCGATCATTGATACAGTCGTCGCCCGTGGGACTTTAAAGCGACACGTAAGTGTGGCAACTGTTCAATGTACATCAAAGAGAAAGAGAAATGTTCCCATTTCATTGTACACTGTTTAATTAATTAACACTGTACGAGCCACATGGATGCATACTAAAAGCAAAAAATCGTGTCGACAGACGTTTCTTTCATCGTCGTACGAGTAATCGATTTGTCGAACACGGATATGTAGAATCGCGATCGACTTTTCCGGGAGTCTCTTATGATGCGTCATCGGAGAGGACGCGTTTCCCGGATAGGAAGCTCTTTTAAGCATAAATTCCGATTATTGGCGATATTTATGTCAGCGATGCTCGTACGTACGGCACGCGATAAATCGAAGGAGCCGCGCGTTCTCCACCCGGGAAGAATGGAGTTTCCCGACAAGCGTCGATTTGTCAAGAAGGGCTTCTCGAATGCCTCTCAATGGCAACAAGCGGAAAGCTCACCCTCCATGCTATTCCGGGGCCACAATGGGCTGAATGTGGTCTTTATCCTGCCGCCAGTGAAACGCGCTACTACCGACAAGGCGAAGGCGAAGCAACGCGCGTAGCGAACGTAGAAAGAGAAAGAATAAATTCGAGGCTCCTTTTTCGCCTTCGATCGGCCCCGAAGCCTACAAAATTTACTTACCTACGAGCCGCTTTTTACCCCCGGCGCCGTGCCGGACCCATTCAACGCGGATAACTGTATTACGGGGCTCATTGTGCGGGACGCGTGGCATTGTCGAACTTCCCAGCCCTTCGATCACGCGGCTCGATTTTCGTATTTCTGCACGATGACCCGAGATCCCGTTGAATCGGTAATACGTGTTGGTATTTACGGCTTTATTCTTGCGAACTTGTTTTTATCGGAAATGGAGACTCGCGGGCTCGGTTGTTATGATGAAAAAATTAAAATTTTTCAGTATCATTAACACTTCTGAATTCCTAAGCCAAGGGAGTAGACTAGATGAGTTGTGTGGTACACCGCACTCCGCTATACGCATGTACGTACACGAAAATTGCAAGGTCCGGTATTAACAAAATAGCGTCTCGCTTATGCATATTGGGGACCTCTCCATAAAGCCTAATTTTACGTTTTTTAGGCGATATTCGCATTATTCGACAGAATTTAGCGGAGCCGCGAGAAGAAATGCTGGCGCGACGCTGCTGCATTTTCATTTGTTCCAGCATTTCTTCTCGCGACTCCGCTAAATTCTGTCGAATAATGCGAATATCGCTTAAAAAACGCAAACTTAGGCTTTCCGGGATAGTAAGCGCGCTAGATTCATCTTTTATCTAGCGATTGCGACTATGGAGAGGTCCCCAATATGCATAAGCGAGACGCTATTTTGTTAATATTGGACCTTGCAATTTTCGTGTACGTACATGCGTCTAGCGGTGTGTGGTGTACCACACAACTCATCTAGTCGACTCCCTTATTGTGGAATACCATTTTAATGCGAACTTCACGATGCAGTAGCTAATATAATTATTGTTAAAATCACTATCACCTCACGACAACAAAATCTGCGTCTCTATATGTATTCTCTTTCCTCGCGCCTCGTCACTCTCTCTATCTTCCATCTTCAATAAGCGATCATTTGCCTATAACAAGCACAGTCCAGACACATAAACCAGTCTCAATCGTCTCTCTACCGATCCGCCAGTTTTTCCTGCAGCTCTCGACTCCCACATCAGGCGACCCGTTCTCGCTACCGCCTCTCTGGAAGCCATCATCCACACGGACCATTGATCCCTCGCCATCTTCGTACTCTAATGCTAATTTATTGTACTCCGTGGCTCATTATACACGCCTATTCTCTCGGCACGCGGCGCGGCGCAGAGAAAAGCGTTTCTCTTCCGAGTGTCAGGTTGGAGGTCCTCGAAGATCCTTATTATTACTCAACCCGATAAATAATCTCTATGAATACGGGCGAATAATAACGCGACGCCGCCGCCGACTGCCGGTAATTATTCACGGTGGCGAACGCGTCTCTTTCACCGATGTTTCCAGATTCCGCTTGCTCGAAAGCAGCGTAATTTGTTTCGCCACTTTGCAGCCTCGCCCTCCATACTCCGTACCACATCAGCGGGGGACTTGTACGCTTTAATCGGCGCGCGCGTAACACAGCAGTGCCATCTCCATCGGTCATTAATTAAACGTCGAATCTCTCGCGCGCGGCGTAAAACGCGAGTTCTCCGAGCTCTCGTGGTAACCGATCGAGAAGACGGGTCCATTACCGGGGCCCCATTGTCCCGCTGGTACCGCGAACCTGACTGACATTTCCGCGTCGATCGGCGGCGATCCACCGATCGATCGATCGGCCCGAACGATTTCGCGCCGCGTTCGAACGGGCCCCGGTAGATAGATTTCTATCGTATGCGTCGATCGCGTATAATAGGTTGAACGACCTCGACTTTATCGCAGGACTTGAACCTCGGACCGCGAACAATCGATCTCCCGCGATCCTCCACGCGGCCGCAGAAGGACGAGGGCCCATTATACACCGCGGGACGGCGCGCGTGCGAAAGGTCATGACTGCAGTCGCTTAGAGATCCCACGATTTTTACGCTTTCTAATGCCTCGCGACCACCGCTCGCCGTACAGAGCTAACGACTGCCACGATCGCTGGTAGCCGCAACACCGACTTCCTTCTCGCGCGAATACTCCGCCAAACCGATCCTTGTTCTCGCACTTTGCCCGCCGATTTTCTTCCCTGATCGATCTATTTCGATGCTTCGGCTAACGCAATGACCAGGCCGATTACTCGTCAATTTTCTACCGGGTGCGAAGACGTATTTCACACCGTTCGATTTGTGTAACCGTATCGGGTCAGAGACCATCAAATTCTGGAACTGTATAAACGCGATCGCGAAGCGAACCATAGCGCGAACAATTATTGAAAAATGAAAAAAATTGCATCACTGAAAAAGAGAATGTTTCGATTTATGTAAAACACGACGCTTGGTTTATATGTCGCGGCACAGAATGTTCGCAAATATTGATTTAGTTACGGTACGAGTGATAAAAATACACCAACTGAATATATTCGAAAAACTCTTCACGTCCCAGATTAAAGGATTCATATAAAACATGTCAATTACAAAATCGTCGGTTGCGGAAAGTGCATTTGAAGATTGAAACACGGTATCGTAGCAATATAAAATAATCGCTGGTCTGTGTACAATTTGTTTTCGAAATGATCTTGTTGGGAACTTAATTTGTTACTAAGTTGTATCTCACCGTCTCACAGTGCGGCATGTAAATGGACATTCGAGACTAAAATCATAACTTCTAAACTAATCAATTTTTGACCTAAGTACCTTAATAATTTTTTAAAGGGAATACAAAGATGCATCGATTAATGCATCAAAAATATAAGGTTCTATTAGTCAAAAAGTTTATTCTAATTTTTTTTTTAATGAAGAGTTTTTTATGATTAGTTGTTACTGCAAATTGTTGTCAACCGTATACCGTACAACTTTTGTTCGAAATATTTTTTAATTATATGGTTAAATTTAATTATATCTACTATAACGCATAATTATTTGACAATACGCAACACCGTATTTTTTACTGGTATCAAGTAACGGTTAATACAGACTGCTACATAAATCCAGAAATAAACTAAACGGCATATTACTCAGGAACCTATATAATACTTTTAATATAAATATAATGTGTACATGTAAATAAAAAGTTTAATTACATAAACAAAAACTATTAAAAAATTTAATTATTTGCTATTCTTAATATAAATATAAATAATATATACATGTAAATAAAAAGTTTAAGTACATAAACAAAAACTATTCAAAAATTAAATTATTCGCTGCAGGCTTCTTCGCTGCTATTACTTCCTTCCAATTGTACATCGTCTAAATTCAGCCCTTCAAAAATATTTTCTGTCTCAGACACAATGTCAATATATTGTTCTATTCCTTCAAAGTTTCTAATTTCTTTAGATGTTGTTTTCCTGAAACTTGATATAAAGTGAACCGAGGCGAGTAGAAGAAGGACATCCAAGCTTCAACCAAATCGCGATTACGAATGCATTTCTCTAACAAAAATTAAATAACATCGAGTCTTGCAATTTATCGCAGAAAAAAATTATATAGCAATATACTACAACATCTTCTTGATACGGAACAGCCAAAATTATAGGATGTTTTGAACCGTTTTTTTTGTAAATTGCATTTTAAGGAAAAAACGCAATTCCTAAATTGCCAGTTAAAATTATGCATACCTCTGGTCAAATTCTCTATACCTAAGTTGTAACAAACAGTTTGAAACAAAACCGAACCTAAAAGAGCAATTAGGGCACGAGTAATCTATCTTTTTAATATTTACACTACAATAAACTCTTGGCTGTTACCAATCCCCTATTGATTTTCTTGGATACTACTTTTTACACACACATTCCTTACTTACAGACTGATGATTTTGTTGGATAATTAGATTAGAATCGAACCATGATTATTTTGATTTTTGTCCATTGCATGCCGCACTGTGCGTCTGTGCAATTGTTCCTCGATAAGTGTCATTTAGTTGGATCGATTCCATGGCTATCGCGCAAAGCGTATCGAGGATCAGCAAAAATCTCCGTCCGCAGACGCAAAGGGCCGTCGCGGTATTTTTTCCGTGAAGAAGCACGCGATACGGGGAAACAGGATTGAAAGCGAGAGCCGCAACAGTGGATTGAAAAGCTGAATGTTTAATGAACTCGTTTGTTCAGCCGCACGTCGCGCGAGACGCTTTCTTATTACCAGCAATTACGCGACCGCGGATCGAAGCTACTTTTCACCGGTGCTCGCTTTTGTGTTTTCGCCGGTGAGAAGCGACTGGAGGAGTTCGCGGTAGAACGGACCAGAGAGAAAAGACGCGCGCGCGATCAAAGCGCCCCTTGACGGGGGACTAATAAAGGCCGGGGTACTAAAAAAAAAAAAGAAGGAAGGAAGAAGAAAAAAAGACGAAGAAAAAACGGCCGCGGAAAAGAAGCAAAAAAAGAGAAAAGAGGAGGAGCGTCGACGTAATAACGAAGCGATTAATTACGTGACGTCGTCGTCGGGACACGCCGAATCGCCTCGAATCACGTCTCTCCTCCAATGAAACAAAGGCCTCGAGCGGGAGATGCAACTTATTCGGTTTGTACTGGGTGTCTCGGAAATCGTGATTCAAGCGCCCAATTGATGACTCGTCTTGCAAAAATAAGTGGGAAGCAGGGGATAATACAGTGTCGCGCGAAATGATTCCTCTTTGATATTTATACTGTTATAACTTTACCTGACGTACAATGAATATCAAAGGCTCGTTGCATAGTTTGATTTCAAACCAATAAGCCTTCGAGTTATGATCCATAATAGTTCAGCGCAACAACGCAAGGGGTTGGAAAATCCAGTAACTGTTTCGAGCAGTATTAGAAATTAAGATTGCCGGCATCGTTCACAAGTAACAAAGTAGAGTACAAATAGGTATCCTACGTGTTTAGAATCGGTGGAAAATGATCATGACAGGAAGGACCGTACGAGGGATAAACACTTCTTGATATCACGATAAACAAACGAAGTGTTCAAGGTGATCAAGTAACGTTGTTCACCCAGTACACTTTAAATCCTTTGTGGACGCTAACAAGCGACGACAATTTAATGGTATAACCTCGTTACGCTCTCCGGGAGGCGTTGCACCGCGATAGAGATATAATAGGACTGGCGCTAATTAATAATTAATAACCCGGATCCGAATTAAATGGCTTTAAGGGTCGAGGGTGGCCGCTGACACGGAGCAATGAATGCCGCAACGCGTGGTGTATCGGAAATGGCATAGGGTGGCCCCCGTAGAAGGCACGAGGGGGTTTGGCTCTCTCTCCTATATGCCAAGGGTGACCCGGCAACTCAGAATCGCGCCGAGGGGTGTTGCATTATTTATGGCCGCCATCGATCATCGTCCGGCTAGGCAGGATCGCCACGAACACCCCACTAATCGCCATATGACAACCGTATTTATTTTAAAGTCGCCCACCTCGACGTACGGATGCATTAATTCGAATTGTTTGATCCCGAGCACCCTACCGCCCCGACCTTCTACGCAGCCCTTATTCCGTCGCATTTAAATTCTCGTTACAACGCGAGGAGGGGAACCCGTGCCGTAATTTATTTCCGTGAGAGGAAGTAAACATTCCGGGGCAATTGAAATGTAACGTCGAACCAGTCCGGTTGTAGTCGCTTTTAGGATTATTGGACTTTTAGTTCGCGATGGATTCGTTTCTGGAGGGCGTTTTTTAAAAATTGATTTTCTTAGGCTTGGTTTCAAGTCTCGTTACAAAAATCCCCACAAATCCTCGTCGAATTGTATAGAAAATAATCGAAGCAGCAGGTCTACTTGAGACTTCCAGCCGTCAGAAATTGCCGAGAAATTTCGTTAAATCAAAGATCTTGTTTTTCCTGAAGCGTCCCAGACCGTCTGCGAAAATTCCTCGTCGAGCATCCATGGCGCTGAAACTTTCAAGATCGAATTTTTTCACTCGCATCTCCCATCAGCTTCAAACTCGGCGGTTCTCCTAAGGGCCGTATCATGGCCCTTGTCACCGTGAGGCCGCTAATGAAACGTCAGTTTCCCGATCTCGTCGGCTGATCCGGCCGATCCTGGGAGCTCTTTGACCCGTGTCCCGGGGTTAGGAGGTAAGACGTCGGACGAAGGAGGTCGATGATGCGACGTGCACGAGGGGGTGGCAAGCGCATCGCGAGCACTGCGATGAAATATGCATAGAGAAAGGGCTGACAGGGGTGAGGCGGAGCGTGGAGAGAAACTACGAAGAAGAAGAGACGCCCGCCTCGCTGCTGGCCGAGGCAGCAACGGGATCCAAAGGCGTGGGTGGAAACGGGGGGATGGCAGGCAAAAGGGGGTGTCTCCTGGTAGGGGTTGCACTGCATTCGAATCTCGGTAGGGGTGGGAGAGACAAGGAGACCGCTGCACCTCGGCGAGCATCGGCTAGAATGCCGGCAACGAAACGAGGGTGCAAATACAGGAGGAAGGGGTGCACGCTCGCCTGGACCTGGAAAGGGAGTTGTCGTAGGTGTCTGCAAGAGCTACCCCGGAGAAGGGGTAGCTTTCCACCCAACCCCCATCTTGCACGGGAACGTCGTGGCTCGTCCGTTGACCTCGCTGGGCTCGCATAAACCCGCGGCTCCGCAAACTATTATCCTTGACACGCGTGGACCCCCGATCGTCTACGACGTAGACTCTACGTGAAGCTATTATAAGTGGACTCTCTTCGAAGAAAAATTGCTTTTTCAAAGCACCATGGTGACGGGTATGCATGAGTTTCAAGGTAGAGGAATATATGAATCTTAAATAAAATTCCATGAATTTTTGGGCTGAGGATGTGTAGAGATTCTAAGGGGTTGATACGAGTAGACTGCGGATCTTCGGGTGAAGTAAAAGTTGCTAAAGCCTGTAATATCGACGTAAAAATTTGTTCATAAATCCAGAAAAAAATAAGTATCGGAAAAATACCACCACGACGGTTCCGATCAATTTCTAAGAAATCGCACATCTTCACAGTCCCGAATACCATTCTACTTAAAAAATGTTCGGAGATGGAAAATGTTCGTACACGTTTCCGACGCAGGTTTCGCGAAAGCTGGATGCCGAAGCATGCGCCAAGCTCGGCCGTGGTATAGCGAGCTTAATAATTGGCCGTAGTGGCTCGCGACCGAATAGGCGTGCGGTTCGTTCGCGACCCGGTGATACATCCTACGATTAAGCGTGCATCGGCCGCGATTATCTCGAGTGATTTATACGTGCAGTGCAGGCGAACTACGAGGGTCAAAAGATCCGCGACGGGAGTACTATTGGCAGGCAACCGAATTGCCGGCGGCAGGCTGCCACGTGTGTGCAGTGTGCATCCTGCTGCACCGTGGCCGGCTGCACCGTGCAACCCCGTGGTGACCCCGCTGGTCAATGCATCTTTCGTTCGCCGGTGACCCCATCGCGCGAGGAACGTGTTGAACAAGTTATGCCAGTCGAGAGAGGCTCTCCCGACTTCTCTTAGGCTCGGACTTCGGCTCGCATCTCGGTGCTCACCTGTGTGTACCTGCGTACCAGAAGACGACTTCTTCGTCTTCTATTCCTCCTCCTTCATGGCCGTTCGATTTCCTCCTTGTTTCGTTATGGGCTCGGCTCGATCGACCGTGAAACAGGACCGAGCCGGAAATCGATTTCGTTCTGGTAGCTGCTGATGTCCCGGTTATATTATCGATGATAAACAGAGCTCGCGAACACCGAGTGCTGTGGAACTCGGATGTCGAGTCGAGACGACGATGCTGGAGATTGAATTACCGGACGGGACGAGGGTTGTATATTTAATTAGATCTCTTAGCGATTTTCTTGGCATCGAGAATTTGTATGCCTTTGGGAGAAGTTCTGTTGTGGAATCGTTTCCTGGTGAATATATGAATATCTTATACGTTTACTCTGTCCATGACCTTGAATGACCTTGAGTAATTGTCAGAGAAAGGAACCATCATCGTGTAGGTGTTTAAAAAGAGTGATCCCGTTTAAAAAAATAAAGATGACCTACAGATCTCTACAAGAAATAAAAACAAATATTTTCATGTGCACGGATCGCAGCATACGCGAATCTTCAACGTGTACACGAGGCTTTAAAAAACAGAAGTGTGCGCAGCTCGAAGGAAAGTTCATGGGAGTACTAGACGGTGACCTCTACCGAGAGGCAGGTGTTCCACGATTGCCCCGTAATCGGTCCCCTTATCCGCGTCGAAATCTCGCGAAAGGGGTGAATTATTGTGTTAAACCGTGAACCCTGCCTTGTGAAATCGTTGACAGAGAAGGGTAGATGAAGATCACGCCGAATATGCGATGATTTATTGAGAGGTTGAATCGGAGAGAGTGTTTGACTCGCATACGTGAAGATTGCTGCAGTGGTCCGACCTTTTCGAGGAAATAATTGAGAGTAATGGAAAGGGGGCGGGGTTAACTTATCTCCCAATGAGATTTCGTCTAGTGCCCTTTCGAGCGGCTGCAATTTCAACCGGACTCGAATATCGCACAAGAAACCTGAAAAATGCGACTAGGTTCTGTAAAATGTTCCGGAGCAGGTTTAATAAACTTTTACGAAGAGTCGCATTTATTTAGAGAATTGTTCATTTTTGTCACAAATGCATAAAATATAGCAATGAAACAATGTGCAAGACATTTATATTAATTACACATCGAAAAGAACATTCCCTTGGACCTTATAATCCAAGCAATTCCCAGCATCTTGCAATTTCGGTAATATTCAGTCCATTGTGATGTTGAGCTCGCAGCGAACTAAAAGTACGTCGAGGGGCCAAGAATAAAATGAAGTAAACGGAAGGCAAAGATCGGTGACATGACGGAGGTGTGATGGTAATCGAGTTTTCGGGAGTTGCTACTTCACGGAGATTCTTTCTAATTTGTTGCCGGTCTGTACTTTGCCCCAGCGAGCTCGGATAATATGAAAGAGCGAGGAGGACTCGTAGGGCGGCTTGCTTTTCAAGCCTCCGTTACTTTTCTAATGACAACGGCGCCAATCGGGGCGTGCCGCGACAAAAGCAGGGTAATGAGAGCAGAAGTAAATCATCGGCCATTGTGAGGTAATCTCCGGGTATTGTCTGCCGGTACGCGCGTGATGTATTATGTTATTGGGGCTAGCGAGCCAGCGCGCCCGTCGCAGAGACGCCACGGAGTTCTTCTATCTCAGCCACCCCTCTGTTCCTACAGTTCTTCCGATATCGGGGTATTTATATGCTTTGACATTTCCAACCCAGTCATTGTGCCCCGTTACGGGCTTGTCTGCCTAAGCAAATTTCTGATATTACTTCCTGTCGCTGGCGTAACGACCCCGTCAAGATCAAAAGGTCGCCAAAGTTGAAGAGGACTTCTTCCACCAGTTGTGTGTACAGAATAGAAATTATATATCGTGATAAATGTTAGAAGCCTGTCCTTACAAAAATAAATTATTTTTCTACGTGCGTCAATTCTCTTTAATCCGTAGAAATGTTTTCCTGAAATTAATAGTAGAAGTCTGAATAGCCAAGTAAATTGTCCATAATGATCTAACGAGGTTAGAGCACAGTCTTGCTGGCAAACGGTGATCGATAAATCCCAAATATACACAACGTCGATCACCCGACCAATTTTGCCCCACCTGTAATCTAATCTCGGAATATAATATATTTCTCAAATCAATTTCTAACGGAACTGTCCGGAAGCTTCTCGCAGCGGATTGATACGAAGCTTAATTTCCGTGAACAGTTCTGAGAAATCCATCATTCCCGAAGCACATCCATTGGCAACATCGATTAGTATCTTCATTCTGTGTACATACTTTCTCGTAGTAGATATGCAAACTTCTTCCAGGTTTCCCTGTCACTGCGACCATGTACCCGTACAATTTTCTCTGTAATTCAATGACATGATGACGGCACCCTAACTCCGTGTCTCTGTAATGTCTGTCTTGCAGTGTAATCGTAGATCAGCCATCGTCCATCAGTATTATATCTTCTTCTTGCCAACTGATCTCTGAAATTACACAATGGTACTGTCGAATAATTTGTTTCGCACCTAATAGATTGTCTGACTCGATTAGGTAATTCGATACCGATGACATCATACCGTCGTGCCTCGCCTAATTCTGTAGAAAACATTAGGAAACTAATTGGGAATACATCGAAACCTTTTTCTTCAAATCTTAGGCTTGCAGTGAAATTTTTACATTTTCTTTTAAAACCCACATTGAATTTCTAGATTTAATTTCTGATGCAAACCGCACATTTCAGAGTTTCTACCATATTCAGCAAATTGACTATACATCTTTATGCCAATGTGAAAAAATGACTTTATAAAATACATCACTTTATAAAAGTCAGCGTGTAAGTAAAAAAATTTATTTCACGAATCGATCGAATCTTCTTAGTAAAAATACAGTTGTTATATGTTTTCCTCTATCTTGCTTTAAA
>CM052198.1:8189483-8235291 GCA_028455805.1 Lasioglossum figueresi | reverse complement strand
ACACGCACAAAATTAAGTTGATATTTTTACATAATGAAAATATAACACAAGTGTGTGTCCCTTTTGTAGAGAAAGGTTACGGTTGAAATGAAGTTATCGAGGTCGAGCACCCGGGTGCCAGTTGGCCCCGCCCACCGGACAGGTATCGAAGCGTGGGCGTGTTTTTGTCGAGGGTTGCGGTAGAGGGAGACGAGATAACACGACGAGCCGATGTCCGGCCCGTATCTGGGGACAAGCTCGTCTCGATTTTCACGAGACGAAGGTGCGTGGAGGTGCAGAAACGCAGCCGGTCCGGTGCAGCGCTCGGTGCAGCGCTCGGTGCAGCGGCTCGATCGGGTAAATTTAAACCGATGCACGGATACCGTTACCGCTACCGCGCCGGCGATATAGTCGTTGCTACTGAAACCACATTCTGCGTCTCTCTCTTCCTCTCTGTCTCCCTTTCTGCCCGGGATCGTTCTCGGGAGCGTTGCGAGCGAGAGTACGAGAGCAAGCGAGTATATCCGAGTATGCGAGTGGACCTTTTTTCCCCGGGAATATGGGCCCCGTTATCGCGCCTCGTCTCCTCCGCGATGTAATGTTACAATTTGTCTTCGCGACGTACTCCCACTTGCGTTCCGCGCTCGCTCGTTTATCCGCGGCCGGATAATTGAGTATCGACGCCAGTTAATAAATCGCTCCAACGCGTTCTTTCAGCGGCCGGTCGAGGCGTATTAAAACGGGCGACCGTGCGCCGAGGCCGAGGCCGAACCCGAAGCCGGGTGTTTTAATAAAATCCTTGCTTGTTGAAACGTTGTCGGATCCGCGCCGGGAATGCGATGCTCGAAGAGGTCGCCGGATTCTTGGACAGCCGATTTACGATAGAGTGATGAGAGCGCCCGCGCGTGTTTGCAGATCGGTTGGGACTCCTTCGTCTTTCGTGGGATTGGTGGATAATAATTTGATTTTGGAAGTTTTCGAGGAAATTTTGGAAATTCTGTGTAGCGGGTGTTTCATGATAGATCGGAGAGAGTTTAGAACGAAAGAGAACGTACGTTCAGAAAATCCTGTGGATGCGTCAGTAATCCTTTCGTTGAGAAATTCTAACGTCACCTGAGAATGTTCGCAGCTAGTAGCAGTAGTCGCAGTTGATTTCGCAATTAGTAGAGGAAAAATGAATTTACACCTTCAGAGACCGCGGAAAGAAATTTTGGCATGCATTATTGCACCCGTCTGCAATAACGTTAGGTTTCTAACGATGATTTTCTCCTACTGCTGTCTAGAGAACGATACATGGAAGTGTACGCAAGCTAACAGGACCGCTTATCTAAGGATCAGTAATCAGGAGGTTGCGTCGTAGCTGTTGGAGTCACTGTCATTGATTGAGAAGTTGTTCTAAATCTTCGAGAACTCGAAAAACAAATATAAAAGTTTTAATACACGTTGTGTACTCGATGCGGTATCTAAATACTGAAATGTTGCGGATAACGATCTCCTATGTATAAAGAGGAGAATTGAACGGGGTAAAAAGCAAAAGCAGTTAGTTTGACAAATCGTAATATCGCGGGAGGAGGTCACTCTTAATAGGAACAATGTCCAAGTAATTGAGTTAGCTACCGATGATTAAGAAGCAGTTTTAAATCTTCGCTGACCTTACAAAGAAACATCAGAACATCGATATTATATCCAACCGCAGAAATGTTAGTAACGATACAGGCCAGCGGAGAGCTTGTCGAAGGATTAGCAATGCAGAAGTCGCAATGTAGCAGTTCAAGTTACCGTTGATGTTGCTGAAACGTAATTTCAAAGGAATCCAAGAAAAATACCAGAATCTGCATACCGAAATGTTAAAGTTCTCTGGGTCAAAATAGTTTTCGGCCTGCAGACCCAAACACCGCAACGTCGCCATCAAACGCACCACAGAAACGTCTCTAATGATGATCTCCCCAGCACGGTCCCCAGATCGAGAGAGCGTACGCGTGCTAACAGGACCTTATCGAAGGATCGGTGCTCCTTTCATCGATAAATTGTAATGTCACAGCGACAAGGTTCGTCGGCGGAGATAAAGGTCGCACCTCGGCGAGGATGGTGGACCGCGGTAAAGGCTCTCGAACGCCTCAGAGGACTCTGTGGATTCGGACAAGGAGAACTCGGAGCAGAAGAAGAGAAAGAGAAAGGGAGAAGGAAGAAGAAGAAGGGAAGGAGGACCGGTATCGTTTAACCCTAATAGAGAGGAGTTGTCTATCCGGCGGGTTAACGAGCGGCTGGGAAGAAAGGGATCCCCGTGACAAATCAGGACTCGAATCGTCCGAATTTGAATGGTTCGCAGGAGCAAAACGACCGGGTTGGTGGAAGGGGGGATTTCTCGGGGTGGACAGAGTGTAGTCGGGTTGATAGATAGAGGACGAAGAAAGGGATAGGCGGAAAGAAGAGGATCCGAACAGGGTGTAGGGTAGGTGCGAGGAGGATAAGAAAGGGAGGGCTATCGTGGCAGAGGAGGCGCGGGCGAGCAAACGGCCAGGGATAGGAAACGGTAGAGAGAGGGCAGAGGCAGGTCGGCAGTCAGGCAGAGGCAGAGAGGCAGGGCAGAGGCACGGCAGACTCGTAACGTGGGCTAAACTACATAGCCTCGGTGGGTATAAGTCGGGCTATTATCGGGCTATGCGCTGAGAGCCCTCCGCTTTCATCCGCTAATGGGCAGCTCTCCGCCCGTCTGCTCCTTTACTGCGTCATTAATACAAGTTGCACATGTCGAGAGTCGGTGCGCTACAATAATTTACATGAATGGAATTGAAAATTTTCTACTCCGCGGAGGAGAAAAAAGACACGAAGAAGCGCGAGAAACGGAGAGAGAGAGGAACAGAGCTGGAGAGAGAGAGAGAGAGAGAGAGAGAAAAAGTCGGGTCGGTACGAAGGAGAGGGAGCAACGCGAAAAAGAGAGAGAGACTGGCCAGGGCGAAAAAAGGTGAACGAAGAAATTCAGATGGTGGAAGAGAGAGAAGGTAAAAAGTGATCGAAAGACCAGGGTTGCCGGCATACAGGTGGGGTGGAGAGGGCGAAAATCTGGCATTTTATGTCAGTAATTACATGAAAGATGGTATAACCTATCCGACCGACCAGCCGATCCCCCTCCTACCCTTCGTTCGGAGCCAACCAACCAACACGCGACCTCCTCTTTCAGTCGTCGGCCTGAACCCCATTTAGCCCCCGTTACTCATCTCCCCGGCGTCCCTGTCTCTTTCTATAAACCGCGTCGCTTTTCTGCCTCTTCGGGACCACCGGTGCTCTATGCCAAGGGGCTTTTTTATGCTTTAATTTGTGCATCAAGTGTGTCCGGCTGAGTGGAGGATTTACCTACGTACACCACGCCTGAATATCCTGCCCGCTTTCCAAGACGGCTCCCGCAATCTACGCGGTGGCCGACGATACAGGGTGTTCGTTGCGGACCTTTGTGGTCCCAAATCAGGATTTAGCAGCGACGGATTATTATAAACAACTTTTCTGAAAGTGCATCCTCTCGTTTCTTGTTCAGGGCGATTTCACTGGTAGCCTTCGGGAAAAAGTTTCTTCTTCTTGAAAAGGTAGATTCAGAGCTCAAAATTCGTATGTAACTTGAACATGATCCTAATAAAAATTGCATTCCTTCCTTAATAATCTTATTAAGCTGAAAATAAGCCATTGATGTTCTTAAATCCTTTCAGTTTATCAACTATTTCAAATTGTACCAACTCATTTTTCTCAGAAATGCAAAAAAATTCGCTGTCTACTCGTAAACATCGCCTACATATAATAACAGCCATTTTTCGAACAAATTCGTTTTATCCAATTCGTTCGTATGCAAAAATGAGACCCACGACCTTCTAAACGGACACCGTGGACCACTCGAGAGGAAAACCGGCAGCCTCGCTAGCCTATCCGCTGACCCCATGCACTTTATTATACGCTCCGCCATGAGTTAGCGCAAATAATGTCATCGTAAAGCAACGTACCCTCATGCCACCCCCTCTCGCACACCTACGCAGCGGGACTTTCAATCGGAGGACCCTCCACGCTCGTAACTATAGTCCACAGCCTATAAGTCCTGGATCTTCTGCGAATTAATGGTCAGCCTCAAACTCTGCGGAATAAATCCCAACGTTTTTATCTAGTCTGATGAAAGTTGGTCTTTCCTGATTGCGACTTAAACGTGCCTATTCAAAATGCCGTTGCACATCGTGTATATACGTTCGACGAGATTATGTGTTGTGGGTGTAACGAGGTTCGAGAACGCCATCGGTTATGCTTCGAGACACTGTCCGACGAATCGGCGGTTTAGCTGAATAAAATTCATGACGAACGACTTTGGAAAACATTTGTATTAGATATTTTTGATCATTTCGGTTGTACTTTTTTCAGAAAAGCTCTTTTCCATTTTTAGTTACACACTGGTGAGTGTGCGTTCCGTACAATGTAGCATAGCAGAGAGTGCGGAACGCTGCATTTGTCCGCCGAATGCATCGGAAACGCCGTCTCCGTCTCGGATCCTTTAATCTCGCGGTTCGAAAGTTTCCGTCAATTTCACCTGGGTACGTGATACGCACCTGGATGAGCCTGCACTCGAGCTGCAGCAAAGCAAACCGCACTCTCCCCGATTTCCGCGGAACACGCGATCAAGAAGGGCCGTATAGCGCAGAGTGCGCGAGGCGCAGCGCAACGCGTGTCTAGGAGCCATCTCAAGGCGAAAAACGTCGGGTACACCGCCTTGCCACAATGTAGCAGAATGATGGCGAGATTACAGGTCCGCGGGGAATAATAGTCTCGCGAAATTACACGGTGAAAGACGACGCATTCGAATACGGTGAAATCTGGGCACATCTGGTTCGAGAGACGATCGTGTGTTTCGGCCCTGCCGCGCGCCGCCGGGGAAACGATTATGTTTGGACACGAATGATGAACTCTTCCCGTCGATCCTTGTGACTGGATCGATGCCCGCCAGGCTCCAGCCCGTGACACGAAAAAGTTGATTCGAGCATTGAGAACCAACCGCGACCCGTTCGCACAAGCGCCGCTCGAAACGACTATAAATTGTCGTCCTGCGGTTCTCTATGCAGTTATGCAAAGAATCTTCGCCGGACCTTCTGACACCAAAAACTTCCCGTTAATTTAAGGACTGAAGTCCGCGATTTGCCTCGGACATTAGTCGAAACGGCTGTATAAATTGTTGCCTCGGTGGGTTCTTTAGGCAGTTATGTGGAGAATCTTCTCCGATCTGCGTGACACCGAAAACTTCTCTTTAATTTCAAGATTGATGCGCCGAGACCCGAGGAGATAACAGGCGCGACCGGCGTCGATTGTAAATCTGCTCGGTCGGTCAGCATGATTTCTCACGAGTTTTAACCATGTAGCTTTCCGTTTGTCCTGTTAAATTATGGAAAATGTCAGGTGTTGAGTCGTACCCCTCTCGCCCAGTAATTGAAGTACATTTTCTGCGAAAGATAATCTTCATAATTTTCTGTACAATTAATTTCTTGCATAAACAGACTGCGGTCTGGTCGTGATAAAAATGACTAAATCCAGTGCAAAATAGTACAAACATTTAAAAATTAAAATTATTCAGACAAGAAGAAATCTTTTCACGGTTATGATTTTTACTCCAATCGTTACTACACCAATGGCATTTTGTGTCCAATGAAATAGTAAAGCTAATTGTACGCGACAAACTCACTTTTATAATTGATCATCGAAGATAACGCCGTACATTCGTCGTCTACAGTTTGAATGTAAAAAAAACTCCCCTTTAAAATAGACACCGTTACACGAAACTTCTAACCCGAGTCTTCTCACATAGCACACTTTTCTTTACTTGAAGACATTCATGGATGACTGAAGTCTTCCTCGTTCAGTAATTTATTCAGTTACATGAACATTTATCTGGTAGTCGTTTATACAGTTATCTAGAAAATCTGCCCTGATATTTTTCCATCAAACATTTTTTAAATTCAACAATTTAAAATCACCTAAATAAACAATTCTTTGATATTCGTGACAAAACGTATGCACCACATCCTGAAGGAACACCCTCAGGGTGCAGTCACCGTTTACCACGGATTGGCGTTCGCGGTCGCAAGACAGGGAATTATCGTTGCAAAAATCGTTGCGCAAATTGCATTATCGGTGGTATTCATTAGAGTTCGTAGCACCGGTAATTACAGTGCCTATAATTATATTCAGACTCTCTTTTGTACCTCGGGGAGGAAGCACCTGCCTATCCCGCGTATTCCGAGAATGCATTCAGAGACTCTTGAAAAAGAGACACACAGAGCTACCTCGCATCTCATCCTCCTATCTCCCCGAATGATCTTTCGCGGTGGTAATAATCGCTTAGCCGAGGATAATTTAAGGGAAAAACCGTGGCGCGCTGGCGCGCGATACGAATTTCCGTGCTTTAGATTTCGGGCGTGTAGGAAGCTTTGCTAGCAGAAAGAAGAGAGGGCACACTTGTGTCGGGAGCCCAGCATTCTGTGCACGGGGTGGACCCGGGTAATGAGTTAAAATGAGTTCGGAATAATCGCGGAGTCTGGTTCACCGCTGGCGCAATGACCACGGTCGCATCCAGAGAAGGTTGGAGGAGGACGAGGAGGAAAAGGTCGGAGATAGAGTTGGAGAAAAGAGGCAGAAAAAGAGGAGAGAGAGAGCAGAGAGAGAAAAGCAAGAGAACCAAGTGCGGGACGACTTTGTGGTACCGTAGTACGTCGGCAGGGCCAGAGGATGGTGTGGGGGGCTGGTGGGAGGGCGCGTGTCCGGTATCCGGCTCGCTAATTAGCTGCAAGGTGGGATAAAGAGTGCCCGAGTCGAAAACATTAAAGCCAGCAGCAGGGTGGAAGTGTAATGGACGTTGACGTATGGCCGGCATAGCTACCGAGGCCCAACAGTGATGCCGGAGGAGTACATACTTGGCAACGACCTTCCATATACAGGGACCACAGCTCCGCCTCGGTGTGTTCGACGGCGTTCTTCTCTTTGTGTACGTGTGTGTGCAAAACCCGTGCAAATTAAGCGACCGGGATCACGGAAACATCGCTCCTTAGACACCGCATTACCTATGTCCTCCGCGGACTACTATAAATTCCTGGATGCTGGGTGGAACCGTCCACCGGGTGAAAGAGGAGGATGCGTTGGGTGGATTCTCTGGATTATTTTGTTGTTATTCTAAAATGAAATATTTGATTTCTGTAGTGAAAACAGCTTCGAATGAAAAATTTTAACAGACTTCCAACGAGGTTCGCTTTTAATCCGAGTTTTACGAACCCGGACCACTACACTGTCGTTCCATCGCATCGCTGCAGATAGACGCATTCCAATCAGAGTACTATAAGACCACGAACCGCGATTTATCCTCAAATTTTTGTTTTCCAGCTGGAAATAAACGCACCGAGTCCGGATCGGTAGCGATATTCTTGAGCCGTTCGTACGCATCCAGGACACTTGAAGTGAAGTGGCCAGACGGGACAAGTTCTTGGTTAATTACTGTCGAGTCTTATGTACAATGTCAATCTATATATATATATATATATATATATATATATATATGTATATATATATATATATTCACGTACTTATATATATATATAAATATAGATATAAATATAAATATATATATATATGTAAGTTTTGTGGAAGGAGGCCGAACGAACAGGAAAGCGACATAAGCCCCGCGAGAAGCCGAAGGAAGAGGAAGCGAGCAAATGGCGGTGCCGAACGAAAGGGAGAAGGAGAATGAGAGAGCCTGGACCGAGAGAAAGGGGAAAAGGGAGCAGCAGAGAGGCTGAAGCGGAGAGCCAGAGGAGATGACCGAACGAGATGCTCTTTGAGACACTGAGAGCTCCAATAAAGCCGGACCAATTACTGGCTACCGTCCTTTCCCATTCCCTATTGATTTGCATTCAAATAGATGTTATACTCTAAGTAGACGGATCCTAATGGATTATCAGTTCGAGTCATCGCGAGAGCTTCAAAGCTCGACTCGTTCCCTTTCCGCGCGCAGAACCGCCTCCTTTCCAATCCTCGTATATCCACTGTTTCATCCATTTCCTAATGAAACCTCCTCGGATTGGCCCTTTTTCTAAACTTACCTAATGATCAGCTCGAAACTTATCCCGCTCTGGCCGCGTATATACGCGCCAGTTGCCCCCCTACTTCCTCTCTCTCTCACTCTTCTCTCTCCTCTCTCTCTCACACCACCCTGTTCTCAGCTCTGCCCGAGAGGAATTACTCTCTTGCTCCTAAAGTAGAAATCGTTTCTCAAGATCCACTCACGAAAGTAGTTAACCGGGCACGGTAAGAACGCGAAATTGAATGGCGGTTTCGGTCATCGTGCAATTTTTACGTCGCGAAAACGATCTATCGGGCCAATTTCGCCGGCCTGGCTTCTTCCGCCACTTGCCATACTCGCGAAACTTTTTGCGAGGCCGCTTTGGCAACGATACTCGGCTCGGTCTGCGCGACCCTGTCTTTTTTAATAAGTTTCGCTCAGTCCGAAGCACAGAAATGGCCACAGAAATTGATCCGCTTGAAAATATAAATTTTTGGATACGTACCTCGGTCTTCAAAAATTCTTCCAAAGTCACGTTGCTGATCTTTTCACAGTCGTCGTTAATTTGGTTACGAGTTTTTTATGTAGCGGAGTTGTAGACGCCATGACCTTGAAGATGAAAAATCAGTGGAAATTCGAAGAATGTAGAAACGGAGCACACTTCGAAACTATTCGAATCCATCTTTGCCATTTTTTCTCAAATAATTTAGGTTTTCGATTTAACAGGAACACTCTGTGTAAGAATACAATGTATCGGTTTGCGAATTTTCGATGAAAAACAGGTTCTCGCGGTATTTGAGTGGGACATGTTCCGAATATCGGTTATCCCGAAAGAATTTCGAACGAGCGCGGGAATCGTTCGATGGTAAACGTCCGATTTCTATTTTCAGCGGTAATATCTTAATTCGTTCGTATTTACTAGAGAACGTTTACGGAGCCGCGAGCAATCCTATTAAAAGCGGCGTTACCTAATTAATTAGAGACCCGGGTTGCGGCGCGTAGACACCGGACGAAGCAATATTAATATTTGTTAATGCGATGCAACACGGGATTATTTACAGCCTGGAGGAAAGAGATCGGTTAAGCGTGCGCGGGTGTCTATTTTTATCCGTGGAGTCCGGGAACTATTTGGTTTGCCGGATTGGCAATTACTTGAATGACCGGGCCGCGCTCGTATTACTTTGTAATTCTTCTTCGCAAAATGACCATCTGTTGGCACGCGCGTCAATCCAATTTCCCTCTACAAACGGATCGCCCAGTCTAAACAGTGGGAATTCCTGTTATCCGATCGATCCTCGCGTATAGCTTTTCACCGTTTCATCATAACGAAAGAGCCACTTAACCGTTAGATTAAAATTTACATTGAACGTTGCATCCACCGGTTGCAAAGTGCGGTTCACAGCCAGCGGCGGAAATTCTGCACGCCGCGGCCGTTGCTGGAATCGATCTGCCATACCCGTGGCCATTCGGCGGCCAGCGACTCGATTTTCGGCGCTCAAAACTTCGCCGGCAAAATAGATCCTATATTGACTGGGAATCTATCAATGCCGAAATAAAGCCCCTTGCACTTTACGTATAGACAGATCGGTGCTTCAACTTTGTTTGTAACCAGTCAGAAATGTAGATCAATGAATCGATACGGCTCAGGACCGCTAATAAATTAGTGTTTTCGTTTAGAAAGGTGCTTGCGGCGAATCCTCTTTTACAATTTAATGTAACGTACGATGTTTTCTGTCATCTTTGCTAACGGAAAGCATTGCAGTTGATTAATATACCATTAACATCGGTAGAATGTCGATGTTAAAATAAATGATCTCTCATTTGGTATTAATAGTTGAGCGTGTCTCTGTAATCTTTCAATATATCTTCTGGCATTTTTCCTAACAGCAGGATTTATACTCGTGTAATGTCGCCATCGATATTGACAAACAAATTTGCATGCCAACATAAAATGTTTCAGAAACTGCTAATTTTGTGTGCCACTTTTATAGCTTCCACGGTAAATAAATCTGCCAGTCCAAGTGGATACTTTGCATCTCCAAGCTTTTATCTCGTTTTTGGCTGGATTTCCTTGAATTTTTCCAAGGTTGCTCTGAAAAGGTACCGATCGTTGAATCCAGTGATTACGAATTAGCGTTCGCGTTCGCGATATCGTACAAGCCCCCATCGGGAGAGAACACTAATTTTACCGCATGCATCGAAGTTGCTAGAACTATTAATAAATCATAACTAATACGCTACACGTCGCAAAACTCGGGGACTCGCTCGTCACGCCAAGAATAAAGACGTTATATACCGGGTCCCCGAGTCGCTTTTAATAGCTATCTCATTCTTCTTCCGTTAATATTGCTTACGCAACACTCTCAACAGGATGTTAAGCCTATTACGCCAGCTGCACAATGAGGTGCGTGCCTTCGTTGCGTATGATATATTATACTCTAATTCGCGGCGAGTACTATGGATTCCGCTGCGTTATCGACAGCATCGACCGCTCACTCTGAAGATTTTACTCTTGAATTTCTTTCTTTCCGGCATTTATATTTTTTCATTGATACTTCAAAAGTCCGACGTTCGAACGATTACAAATACAAAAAGTATTCGATCTAAGAGAAGCAAATATCTCTCCCTCAGAAATTTGTAACATATTTTTAAAACCTGTTTCCAACAACGAAAGCCCCCGCGACTTCCGCGAGGGACAAGAAGCAACAATTCATCTTCCATTAGGACTAACCAATCGATTACGTGTACTTTATTCCGTCGCGTTGTCGGCGCGGCAATTTTGTAACGACGCCGAATCGACGCGGAACTATAAATCAACGAATTCGAAGGCGCGAAACGGACAAAGAGGAAAAGAACGAACCAACGAACGAGACGTTTGCGGCGACGGGAGGGGAGGAAATAAATATCAAATACGATCGAGGACTTGCGGAGAGCAAGCGTTCCTTACCGTTCCGAGGCATGTCGAGGCGGCACGGATCGGAAGTCGAGCGCGTTCAATCGTTAATCATGCGGCCACGCAAAAAGAGGCTCCATTGGAAATCGCTCCTCGATTGTGTGTGCGCACGCGTTTTTGTCGGACGTGTACACCACGCCGTTGCATCGTTCCTTTCCCCCCATACCGTCTTCTCTCTCTGTCTCCCCCTTTATATTGTATCGACGTATTGTTGACTCACATACATTTTCGTTCTGGCAACCTATAAATCTTTGCCCCGTTTCCTCTTACAAGCCATTACCGAACGAGAGCCCGGGATAGTCGATGAAGCACGGTGTGGAACCAGACGACCAGCAACGACGGAAAGTAAGAAGCCATTCAACGGTCTCGCAGACGTGGACGGAATTAATTTCATCTCTCGAGCCGAGGCTGTTAACGCTAGCACATAACCCGGACCGATGAATGGGCTTCGCACCTGCCTAGGAAAGAGCCATTACCTTTCGTTTCGACAGAAACAACAGGATCGCGAGCACACTGTCCACGACGGACACCTCGGGGAATGGTAATGTGCCTCTTTCGAATCGCTGGAAAGCGACTTCTATTCTTCATTCAGAAATTTTAAATTCCAAAAGGATACGTCCGTCTTTTCTTTTCACACGATACATAGGTTTCCCAAGAAACGGCGCAGAAACATATCGACATTCTTCAATTCTTTTTATTGTTCGAAATTTTGCTATTTTTTCATAAATACGTAAAATCCTCGGTCCAGCGATGAATATACTCTATACATACGTCAAGAGGGTTGAAAGCTAGAGCAGCGAAGTTTCAACCCCAAGCCACCCTGCTTCCACCACTATACTCCGCGAAAATCGGAATAGAAGGGGCGCCAGGCGATTATCCTCGCACTCTTCAAATTACGGAATTTATTCATCGCATAAAGTATCTCGTTACAAGCACGCGTACAGCACCAGCTGGTAAAACAGCGTTCAAATTAAGCGTCGAACGACAGGGACGCGAGTAAACGTCTACCGCGAGCGGCACACCGCGAAGAAACCATTATTCCCAGCATATAATTTGCCGGTTACGCAAGTAAACCCGACTGCCGAGTAGCTGGGAGTCTTGTCATCGCCGTGTGCATAAATCATACAATTGCACGGTGCTTTCCACCGACAGTTGGAGAAAAGTTACCGTTTCGCGAAACCGGGAAAAGGAGTCAATCTCGTTGCTGTTACTGCTCCAGCAGCGCGGAGCGGACAGAATATGTGATTTCTCCGCTAGACGGAAATCAACGGCGGATATAAGCGAACGCGTAAAATCCGCAAGGATAACACGATGACTCCGCAACGACCCGTCAAGACACCGAGGAACCCGTTGCTTCGAGAGCCAGTGACGAGGAATTCAAATGGCAAACGATGACCGAAGTGAAAACTTCCAGCAAAAACGGAGGAGGCGTGTTTCGTTTTCCGGGGACGGAGTTGGCCATTTGTTATGGACTTTCGATTATAATGATTGCTACCTTCGGACGTGGCAGAGGAACATCAATGCTGAAGATTTAATGGTCGGGAATCTTTCTTAACGCGTTGACCGAAGCTTTTCGGAACTACAACATTGCGCGACGAAAATGCATTCATTTCCCCCTCTCTTGATCTGGCGACTCCGATCAAACGTCGCAACAATCGATTCCCATTTGATTTGTTGCTAGATTATAAATGAAGCTAGCTGCCTCGCATTCTGGAAGCTAGGAGCTAGTCGCAGCGAATCGTCTCTGGGCAGCGGCTCGCTTAGTTATGCGCGTGCATTAAAAGTGCAGCAGCTCGAAGGATCCGAGTTGAGCGTTGCAGCAGCGGCGGGTATCGTTCGATTCTTTTTTTGTGTTGGCATGCGTGAAAGTGAAACGATCGGAGCGAATCGTGCGAGAGGAGCCACGCGAGAAACCAGGGGACAGGAGAGGAGCGCGCGTAGAGCGGAGGATCGTTCAGGTTGGGTCGAGCCGTTAATTTATACCGCGAACGGAACGGGTCGGAACGGGTCGGAGCCGAGCAGAGTGAAGCGGAGAGCCAGGCGTTATTAACCTGTGGCGTCGAGGCTGTTCGATACGTGTGTACGGCGGCCGCGAGGCGTGAGAATTTGTCTCGCGAGGACTGGATAAGAGATCGTTCAGGATCAACGACGCTGCCTCAGCATCCATTCTCTCTTTCTCTTCAGTGTTTCCTTCTTCGCGACGCGATAATGCGCGTGATTCGCCTAGCTCGCGCTGCACCCTGAGTATGTGTGTGACGAGACAATCGCGAAAAAGAATAGCTCTCCTCTCGCGTCGCAGACTACAGCGGAACTTTCACTTCACGACGCGGCGCCGCGCCGCCGTCGATTCGATCGCGAAACAGACAACCAGCGAGCTTAGGAGACAACGGATGAGCTGATAACCCCCTGTCGAGGCCACGACGAGAGTAATCGATTCTGCAATCGCAGAATCGACGGTGCTTAATGGCACACCTGTCGGAAGGCGTTTGATCGGACTACTCATACATCGACCGCAGTGATTGTTCGTACCATGCTAAAGTACGAGATGCGACCAACAAGAAACCGGACCTTGTCAGTTTCCCTGTGACGGTGTCGGATAGAATTTCATGGATTTGCGTATTCTCTAAACTCCAATTTGCGCAACCCAAACCATAAAACCAGAATCAATAACGAAACTTCGCTTAGCCAAGCTTCACCTATAATACCGATTCCTCTAACCCTAACAACACCCATAACCATTCCCACCTACAGAAGAACCCACCCTGCTCACAACCCATCCTCCGGTCCAGCAGGCAGTGTAAGGTGCAACGAATGACACGGAACATCTAGTCCCTGGAACAGCTGATCACGGCGTCCTCTCATGTCGTCGTGAGCAGACCCCGATCCGGCATGGTTCTCGAAACGGGGTCCCCTAACGATCCCCAGCACGCCGATAACTTTTCCCCTGGGATTTTTCCGTGTGAGCCAATCGCAGAGGCGAGAATTCCGCGAAACAAGGTTTCGCCGTTGAACAGGTCTCCTCGCTGTGGCCACGGTTCGCTTACGTGCTTTCTAATGTAAAGTATGCGCCCGGCTAATGGCTCGTAGAGGAACAGATATTGCATCGGGACTCGCCGTGGCCGTGGTAAGGTGCCACGGAAGGCAATTAATTCCTGGCGGCAGACTTCCGTATCGGAAAGAGATAAACGTTGGACGCTCTCGGTCGGGACCCTAGGATCGTATATTACCCGGCGCTGGGTTTTGCTAGAAGAAGAAGGAGTTTTTTCCTCGGACCCTGGCCTGTTCGGAGAGGCCGCGGGCTGAATCGTAGACCCTGGTCGTTCTCGTTCTTCGTCACCTTCGTTTCTGCTTCCTCGTGCAACGCTTTCCTCCCTCCTCCCAACGGCTGCCCTTTTCCACCTTGTCCAGGACAAAACGGAACGTGTCCGAATGGCAGAGAGACCAGGACTGGCGACATCTACGATGGCGCCAGCAGCCTATTTGGTTCTCGCAAGGACGCGATCTACACGCGCCTCGATCGCTACGCCGGACTGTGCTTGTCCCCTTATTCCTGACTTCCCCTCTCGATCGGATACCTCAAATTCCACCCGGCTAATTAACCCGCGCGATTATGCCTGCTAAATTTCAAACCAGCGAGACGTTAATTACCGGACAAGGCCTAAACGAACGCCTTCTCGCCGGCAGAAAAATCTACGGAACTCCTCAGAACTAGCACCGACGCCTGTAATTACTCCATCCGCGTAATGTCTTACTCCGTCGGTGATCTGAATCACTAATCGAGGCACCGAGGAACGAATCGCCGACTATGACGGACGTACGTGGATCGATTAACAACACTAGCGCCGAGAGACCGGGTCCACGATGACCGTGGAACACCGTGGGTAATTAGAATAGATGTGTAATTAGAATGCGCGAGCGGCTTCGTGAGCTGCGGTTTACGACGCTCGGGAAGTCTGGGTTTATTCACGGATTCGTTGAGGGTAGTTCCATCGATTTTGGAAATCTTGTCTGACGTGAGAAAACCATGTATATTTGGAATTGTTACTGCAAATCGGGATTCGATTGATAAATAAGCAAAGATAGAGTTTATTCGAATGATTACTCTTCGAACTGTTCTGTTTCCTTCAATTCCGAACGAAATTTGGGTGGCTCGAAGGTGTCCGAATGAAAAATTCTTGTAGACACGTATATACAAATAGTCGATAAATTCATGCATTTTATCAGAGCCGTGCGGTAGATTTTCTCAGTACGACGCAAGTCTTCGAAATGCCACTCCTTAAATGTTTTTTGTTTAAAATAACCTTCGATCGTGATTTAAAAAATACGACAAATTATGAATCGTATACATCAATATCGGAACAGAGACCAATACACTCGCCGAAATTTCTATAAAGTCACTGTGTTTTGTAATGAATTCTTATTATTATACCATACCAATGAAAAATTTGTATTTCGTAGCATTTCCGGGATCACATAAAGAAAGCATACACACCGGTTTCAAAACATAAGTATAACGTTTATCGATAAAAGAAAAGAAAAATATAATTTTACGCAGAACAAACTGTCTTTATTCGTTTTACACGGATAAAGTTGAAATTAACGATTGTTTTTTTGTCATTTCTATTTTAATATCTGGTGTAACCTCCATTCTTTTGAATTACATTAAAAATACGATTGGGCATCGACGAAACTAACTTTTGTAGCGTTTCTGTTTTAACAGACGCCCACGCTTCGTTCACCGCATCCCTTAGTTCGCTAATGGAGTTGTATTGTTTGCAGTTTTTATAAACTCGTCGCGCAATGATAACCCAAACATTTTCAATAGGGTTTATATCAGGAGAACAAGCAGGCCATGGCAAAACATTGATGTTTCTTTCAAGAAGCCGCTGCTTTGTTTGCTTCGACGCGTGTACCGCAACATTATCATGCTGATAAATGAAATTGTCATCTTCAATATTTTCTGTAAACGGTATTAGCACCATGTCTAACAAACCTGTATAATTTTCCGAATTCATTTTGTGATTTATGCAACACATTGGAGTTTTTTTTTGTCAGCTTTGAACGCAGCCCATATGATTAGGGAACCACCACCAAAGTTACGACTCGTTGTCACACTTTTCTCATTTCTCAGATCCTGCCAATAATATTTACAGCCATCAGGCCAATCCAAATTAAATTTTTTCTGATCTGAAAAAATGACAGACACCCACTCTTTCGTCCAGGACATATGTGCCCGTGCGAAATCAAGACGGGCCTGTTTATGTACTTCTTTTAAGCCTGGTTTACGTTGCATTTTTGTTCACACAAATTGCCCAGAAGAATTGAAAAGTTGTTGCACGCGTCTTGTTGTTACTGGAAGCTCCAATTCGGCTCGAAATTGTGCTGCATTTTTCCTTTCCTTAGCCGCAGACCTCGTTAATAATAAATGTTGTCTTTTTAACCATTTTTTATTACCACCTTTAAAATGATTTTTTGCGTAATTCTCATGTAAATTGATATAATTATTGGTCACAGTATATGAACGATTAATTTTCTTAGCAATTGCACGATTAGAGCATCCCATATGCTTTTTCTTCAATTGTTAGCACATTTCCACTCGCATTCTAATACACGCGAATAAAATTATAAGAAACAGGATTTCTATGAGTTCTAAAACTAATACTTTTAGAATATTTCAAATGTTCCGTAGTTCTTTGTTCGGAATCCAGAGAAACGCTAAGTGACTTTATAGAAACTTCGCACTTGTGTTCTGCATCGCGCAGAAAAAAATTAAAACAAACGTAAATAGTGAACATAGCGGTTTAGAGTGCATAGTGCTTCTATCCGAGTGTCGACAAGGCACAAGACCAGATACGATAAATCAACAAAAATGGTGGTATTTTTCAAATATCTATGAATATGAAGATGACTTTATAGAAATTTCGGCCACTGTATAGAAAAGCGTTGCGTAAAGATTTTCAATTATTGAGAGGTTCAAATTGTATTTTAATTTCGGCACGGTATGGCCCTGCATATGATAGAGCATATTATGTTAATAAAAAATTTTATTCTGTAACCTAAAGGTATTTATACAATCACTCTTCCAAAAATAATATACTGTGACTTAAACTACCCTCAAATTTAAAATACTTACGATTAGTATATTTATCAAAAGAAAATCCGTAGAAATCGTCACTAGGATTGATTTTTAAATAAAGTTTCTCGTGCGTAGCAATATAGCGCGTTTGTAGACACTACAGCGTGAACGCGATGCTGTAATTTGGAGTTTATCCGCTTGGAGCATTAGCGCGCCTCACCTGTCACTATGAAAAGACCAATATGGCCACGTGCTGCTATGCAGTGTCGTATGTTGTCGATCGAAAAAGGACACGTGTGTTCTTTCGTTCTTTCTACGATACGTGAAATTATCTCCGGTGTTCATGCGCGTCGATCGACGTTCCCGTGAATGTATTCGTTCAATCGTTCCTCGTGATTACATACATTAATCAATCGTTGATCCTGTGCTCGATACGATCGTGTTTCACTGTGTCCTGTTTATCCGAGAACTATTGTCAAAGTGTGCGAATGTGTACGTCGTAGAAGGGAACTGTTTACAAACAATTTAAAGAACATTTCCGGCTGATGAATATTGATACGCTGCCAGTGACAGTGAGTCTTCTGTGTTTATCCTTTGTTTGGTTCTTCAACCCTTTGCACTCGGAGCTATTTCGACTGCAAAATTAAACATTTCTTTGGATCCAGAATATTTCCAATCTGTATGATTTTTTAAATTTGGTGGATATGAATTTTATGTAATACCTCGTACAATTCTTAAATGTTGAGTAATTGATTAGATACCGACATTTCTAGTAATGTAAACAATATTTTAAATAATAGTACTCGATCACAGCGTCACTCGAGTGCTAAGGGTTAATGCCAAAAGATGTGCGTCTTATTTTGATACAATTGTAGTTAATGGAATTTGATCGATGTACTTACCTTTAGATGACTTGTTGCTGGAAACATTACGAAAGAAATCTGTATGGATGTTGTTTGTTTTCCATTTAACCTGGTACTGTACTGTCTGCTAACTTCAGGTTATTTTAGATAGAATTGTTCCGAATATTTGTTGCATTCTAGGCGCCATCTTCCAAACTGCGTTTCACGTACATCGATACATCTTTATTTATTCGTTTCATCAAGATTTCATCTTTAACTATTGATGACGATTTACGCTATGGATAATAATAATAATCCACGCCACAGAATACTATTTGTTGACATACAGGTCCCAATGTTTAACCTATGGTTTAACACGTTCCGTGCCGAGTTGTTTTTGCTCGATTTTTCATTCAGGCCATTTGCTTTGTTCTGTATTGCATTTTTTATAATATCTTATTCTTTTGGTCGGAATATTCTACAGTCTTAAGATGCCTCTACTTGACTTTACAATAAATCTTTAAAAAATTCTTCGTTTTTCAATGCCAATCGGTCTGAACGGAAAGTTCACGGAACGTGTTAATGTTCGAAACAAAGTATATGTCGTAATAACTGTTCACCCCACTCCACTTGCTTCAGGCTTGTAACATATCAGTAACTTTCGAAAAGCAGATTACAATTGTTGCCAAAGAATTGCAGGACGTTAAATATTATGAAACATTGTTATAATCATACATTAAAGTATACGATACTTCGATGGTTTTCAATAGCCAGAAAATAGTAGATTGAATTAAGAATTATTGTCCGATGATAGAATTGTTAAGAATATATTATCTGATCACCGTCAGGTGATAATTATTAACAATACAGCCATCATCAATCACTTTGTTGTCAATGGGAATATTCATTCTCGCAGCGTATTTAATAATTACAAGACTCTCACTGCAGAATTCGAATCATAAATTGTAAAATGTCTATTACGTTATGGTAGATAATATTGCAACTCATGAATCCTAGTTCTCTTGTACTGCGAACAATAGTGGTTTTCAACCTCGTTTCTTAACATACCTCCTGTTGTATAAACTGTTTCTCAACTGCTCCTTTAAGACTTGCATGCACGATATCGATGCGAGTTGAGTTGAATTATTAAAAAATGAACAGATTCCAGCTGAGTTCTATAAATTTGTTTATTCATTTTTCGACAAATTTTTCCAGGCATTCAGTCGCATATTTGGTTTGAATTTTGGAGCAATTTTATGAAGAAGGTGCAAATTGTACCGAATTTGAAAATAAACAAAAAGTATTTTTATTCTATACCATAATTAAAGAACTATGATTATAAAACTATACTTCATTAAAAAATCAGCAAATGGAACAAACAAACTGTTAATCAAAATATTTCTAATTCTTTTTGAAATGCGAAAAAAACATAATCTGGCTTTTTTTAAGAAGCAACACGTACTCGTCGATGCTGCCCTTAATCGTAAACATCCCCTAATTGAGAACCACTGACATAGGACGTCCACCAATCGATTCTACCGGTACCAAGACCGATTTCTACGCGTGTCTACGTGAACACTGAATGGCCACATTCTTTCCGCGGGGAATAAGCAATCGCCGCCGACATCTTATCAGATAATGAACCCGTATAACAGAAAAGAAACCGCATGGTGAGGAACATGCATCGATATTGACGGGTATGCCAGCGCGACAGCAGAATGCAACGATTGTCTTGAGGCGATGCGCTGCTCTCGAACCTCGCGGACATAACTCAGCTGCTCCGAACAAAAGTCAAGGCGAATTATTGTGGAACGTTGGTATTCAGAGACGGTTTACCCACGGGGCAAAGAAACCACCGTGTTCCCCCTGGAGAGACGGTGGAGTGCGCAGCTTGATCTCGCGATAAATCGCGCAGATCCCGGATGAATTAGAGAATCGGCGCCGGATTCGACGCGTGTAACGGACAGACGTAACAGACGGAAACTTTCTAAGGTTCCACGGTGCAAAAGAAAGGATGGTACTCCCGGTAGTACAGCATCCTCGATGCACTATGTTGCAGAACAATATTTATGAGAAAGCGGAACGCTTCTCTCGAAGTCAAACATCGATTACCGCTTCTCGATTGTGTTGAAAAACGTTGGTAGAAAAAGGTATCTGTTGAAAGTATAAATTGAATTCAAGAGTGTGTTTGTATCGTGACCTTCGGATCATCTTGAAGACCAGTAACGTGATAAAATCTATTTTATAACCAGGAATATAAACAAAAGTAAAGATTAACCTCCGGGTCAAATTGATCCGAACGATACAGGGGTGTTAAGGATTGATGTACCCATTAGCAAATCGTTTTTTACAGCATCGAGGCTTCTCTATTTATACCGAAGCAAGTTTTCAATTTTACAACCATTCCAATTACACCACCATGTGAACTAGTACCAAGAGGAAAGCTAGTTTTTCCATTTCGATGCCATAAAATCGGCATTGTGCCACGTTTTAGAGCCCATCTTCCGTCGACCGCTGCCATACTCATTGCGATTGTGCAACGGGACCGCTCCAGGGTGCGCAAAGGCCTTAACCGCGACAGCTCGAATTATCACGCCTCCTCGTCCGTTGTTTATTACGAGATCACGGCCGATAAGTGCACGCGCGTTAAATGTTTCATTACCGGGCGACTCACTGGCAGTATTGAATGTCCAGGTTGGCGCAACTTTACGTTAGCATATCGTGGAACTCGCGAACCCGATGCACACACGCTCGCTCGCTCGCTCGCGCCTGCTGTTTGCGATTCCGCGATTTTTCGCGCACGCGTGAAAGTCTCCCCGGCTGTGTGATCTTTACCCAGAGAAATTTATTTAACGGTGAAAATTAAACAGTTTTTTGCTCGTTTCGGCCAGCACCGAGTAGACCTAACGACGCGCTAGAAACTGGAAGCTGCCGAGGCAAATGACGGGATGAGAAATGGTAGTGGGCAAAGTGAAATTCGTCGGCAGACGACGACGGCGACGCAACGGGGAGAACCACTCGCACGTTTAAATTATGCGAACGTGTACAGGTGTTCCGTTAATCGATCCGCTGGCTATCGACGGGAACCGCGATATGAAAAAAATGCTCCATTAAAAATTAATGAACGCCGCACAAAAGGCTCTTCTTCCGCATCGGAGACACCTTCACCCGAATCGATCGTCGCGGATCGCCGATCTTTCAATATCGTTTTGGGCGTTAATGGGACTCGTTATTGGTCAACAAGATTGACAGCAATTTCGACCAATCGGGTTTGTTTTATTTCATTCGAGGGGCGAGGCAGCGGTTTCACGATCGCATGATGGTTTGGCTCGGTGATGGACGATACAGGGTGTTCTGAAATTAAGGAGTTTAAATTCTGCATGTTCTAATGCTGTATCATACGAGGTTGTCCAGAAACTTAATATATTACAATTTGCAAGCGTAAGTAACCCTGCTCGTACAAATCAATAACTTCGCGTTCAATAATATCCCTTAAATCAAGCTCCACTCTAATCGAAAGCCTCTCGGTACGCTAAATCACGGGAATGTCCGCATTGTCAGCGTCGCGGCTGATTTTCCGCGGGAGGGCTAGCCGTGACCCGAGCAGGCCCGTCGGGGAAACTGTGGGGCAATAAGTAAGGATTTTTGCTCGTTCGGATGTTTACATTATGTTCACCAGGCAACGAGCACGTCGCGTTTTGTTGCTCGGTTTGCGGAAGCATTTCGCGGATCCGCTCTGTTGCGAAGAGCTATGGCTCTTTATTGCCGCCTCGTGCACCACGCACGGGGAGAGCTACGCTCTCGTGGATTTTTCAAACGACTCCGGGATTTCCCGTCGGTTTCCAACACCCATGGAATACTCGCTCAACGGGAGAGGGCTTCGTCGAACCTCGAGAGAAATAGAGAAAAACGTCTGCGGAGAGAGAAAGGGAGAGGCGAAGGGATTTACGCGGTACTGGCCGGCGCGACCTTTCGGGTCGGCCTATTGAAAAATTAGTAAATTATTTAAGACTCTCCGCTGACCGCGTCGGTGCTTGTTCGCGGTTGATTTATTTCGACTATCGTGATGCATGGGCCGGGTATCCAATATTGTAATAGGTTTTGCATACGTACGCGCGTATCATTGTCGACGGTCCGTTCGCCCCGTGCGATTGAAACACTACCCGGGCTATATCTCAACAGGTTCGCCTTCCACGGGCGTTATGAGTGCCCGCTCTACACGGCATTATATCCCCTCCTCTCCCCGCCTCGAAGGAGAGAGATCGGACGAAAAGGGGGAAGAAGATACCGGTCGCAGTTGTCGGATCAGAATCCTATATTATCGCGCTCTAGAAGCACCGGCGCGCAGGTGTATCGGTGACCCTTGTCATAGCACGTACTCCGCACGCATTTTACACCCCTCACGACCACGCCGGGATAAGACAAAGCGAAATATACCGACGCCTCGGATCCTGGCCGTTCCTCTGCCCGAGCTTGTAACCGCGACCGCGTGTAACATTGTAAATCGCTTTTCAACCTGTCACGATGCTGAACCGTTTTCTGGTAACCGGTTCCGCGATGCGCTCCTCAAGTCCACGGGTCTAAGGGTCTTTATTATTTTCTGACGCTGGATACCGCGATCGAAAGTTCTGGGGTTCGTGTGCATTTCGCGTCTCGTTTAAAATTGCGCCACGCTGTCAACGGCCTCTACCGAAAAGCAATCGTTAAAAATACGAAAAAGTAAAATCGATCCGAGTCCAACCGATTCCAATTCTCTCCCAAACATTCCTCGGGACAACGTCCACCGATCGACCGACAGAAAAATCACCGAAAACCAGCTGTGGAAGAAGCATCCCGTTGTCGGACAATGCCACTTGATCCCTCGGAGCCAGTGGCTCTACATCTAATCCCCCCCCCCGCCCGTTTTTTCTTTCTCATTCTCCGTCCCGCCCCCTTCTCCCCACCCCTCCGCGCTTTCTGTCTCCCTCTCGTTATAATGGGCAAACACATAATAAAGAGGGTAAGCGAGGAGCGCGTACGCGATATGTGGGGCGTTTAACAATGGAGCACACCTGAGCACGGGCCGGTGCGTTTGAGGTGGCTTTGGTGGAAGGAGGCAACAAGAGAAAGAGAAAGAGAGAGAGAGAGAGAGAGAGAGAGGGAAAGAGAAAGAGAGAGAATCTGAGGAGAACCGCATGGTGCATCGGTATGAAATGTGGTGGGACGAAAAACGAGGGGGGCCGGGCAGGTGGGGCGAGGGGCCAGGAACAATGCTTTCAACCTTTTCTTCTTCTTCTTCCACTTCTTCTTCTTCGTCCTCGTCGTCTTTGCCCCGTGGCCCCTTAGTCCCCTCGTCACGGGGCCAGGGTGCCGGCACGATGCTCTCCCATTTGTTCGCGAAACACCGAACACAGGCAGTCACCTCGTACGCACGTCGTCGTAGCGCAGAAACGGCATTGTCCGGTAACGCTGCTCTCTCTTCCCTCGCTCTCTCTCTCTCTCTCTCTCTCTCTCTTTCACTCTTTCTCTTTCTTTCTTTCTCTGTCCTTCGCCTCCCTGCGTACGGGCGCGTGTGTGCGTGACGTATCTCTTTCAGCTGCAGGTATTCCAGCCCGCTGGAAAAATGCCACCTCCAAAGATCCCCCACCTTCGCTTATTCCTTCCTCTCCTATTCGCTCTCCCCCTTTCTTGTCTCCTCTTCGGGCGATTCGAGTTTCTTTTTAGGATCGCGCAGCGCACACCGGTCGGGTTCGTTCTTTTCTGATTTAATTGGAACCGACTAGCTGCCGGACCCCCGGACCTGGAATTTTTCGGTTGATCCTTGGCCCATTAACGAGAGGCCTCTTGCTCTTTTCGGATTACTCGTAGCGCTGTTTACATGCGCGAGAGGGTAATTAAAATCGAAGTGTCGCTGGGTCTGGGATCATTGAACGTAGCCAGTCTTCTCCGTGTGCTTCGGTTCGATTCTGTTTGATCCTGTTTTATGGATCCCGGAGAGAGAAATTCAGCCGGGGATGACTTTACGCTAGGGAATGTTGTGTCTGTGTGGGATTTGTGAATGCTCGATGTGGCCTTTAAAAGAAATCGTAGCTTTTTTGATTTGATTGGAACCGACTGTAGCTGCTTAGCCCCGAACCTGGAATTTCATATTCATTTTCAAATAACGAAAAAACGAATCGTGTCAATGCGACCTAACACGGTAATCATATACGAGGAAAGAAATTACCAAGTGGCTCCTGCGTCTTCCAACAGGATCCGCAGTCTATTAATAATCTTATAATTCCAATAGGATTCTAACACTGTAATATAAACACTGTATTCGCGGTAGAATTGACTAATTACCTCGCTACAGTGAATTATATACGTCCAGGCGGAAGTCTGCAATTACCAAGCGAGATATCTCCGTGAAAAATTACCCCGGCTCTTAAAACAGAATCAAAGTACCTAATCGAACGGTATAGTGTCGCAGTTATATAATTTTACCGCAACATTGATTCCTATAGAATAATAACGGTAGATTGTAACAGTGTACAGTGTGTGATTTTGAAGGAATTTGAATGGACAAGATTGCAGAGTGCTATGAGCCGGGAATGGAATTACATGACGGTGTTTGAGATTGGTTTAAGGAGAGAGAACAATAAAGCAAAGAGTACTATGGAAACCATTAAGAAACGGGAAACCTGTTCGCGCGGACATGTTTACCCGCCGCTTTCTTTGCCCGGTGTTCAGGTGTATATATATCGGTTGTTCCGCGAGATCGAAACCGTTCATTATCCGTTTCCCTCTGAGCGATCTGTCGCGTTTCACTCCGTTAATGTATCCCGATCAGCCATCGCACATTTATATCATTGTTACGCAACGCTCGCAGCGACTAATAAGCCGTTGTCACGTAAACGAACGGAGCCTAACGACTCGTTCATGGCTGGGACGACCAACGTAACGCTGGTTTCATTGCGCTGCTACGATTTTTGCCTGTTACCGTTGCAAGTACCAGGCTAACCATCGCATCGATTACGTCAACGTTCCGTTAATATAGCTGTTTCTTAAGTATTCCGTCTCGTCCGACTGCAATCCGTTCTTTGCACTCGCGGATCGTCGCAAGTATTGTATGTTCATAGGTGTCGTACGATTTTTCGAAGTTTGTACATCTGTAAATAAAAGTTTCACTGTAATTCATACATGGAATGAATCAATTTCGTTAGAAATCAATTTTTACGTCGCCATTAAGTCGCGAGTCGGTGTGCCTGATCAATTGAACACGAATTTTTACATTACATCTGCCTCGTAAATGGAAATCGTTCGCTGTGATTTATATGTTAGAGACGAAGGTGTTTCATCAGATGTTACACTATCCTCGCATTGTGGTAACCCTATCCGATTGACCCGCATACTCGAATACACTGGACTTTCCAAGTGTCAAAACCTTCAGGCTGAAGCTGATCTTAAGTCAGCGGGTGAAGACTTTTGTTGAGAGCATAGAATACGTGACTCCCTAGGAATTCCCATGAACTATGGATGAAACGATGGCCGATGTTTCAGGTAAAATCGCCGTAGCTTTGACCATTAAATACCAGTAAATTACTTACCGGCGGTCAAGACATTTCATACGTGTTTTACCTGGCAGCCATTAAGATTGTAAAGATACAAATGATTCATTTAATTATTTAATTCCTTCGTTCTATCCTGTATGGTAATGTTGATCGTACAAAATCTAAATAAATTTCATCTTGTTACTTTTATAAAGCAAAACCATGTTTCCCAGTGCTCGATAAATTTAGTATTGATTGAAAAAGATAGTTGAGCTCGACGATTCATCCACGCAGCGTCGTCGGATCAGGGGACTTCACTCCAATAAAGGGGAAAAAGTTACCCTCTCTCTGTCGACACCGAGCCACGCGATATTGGGGCACACTGGGAAGTTAGAGTGGGGAGACTAGTCTAAATCTGACTGTGATCGAAAGATAGCAACCTCGCTGGGAACCGATCTGCAAAAATCAGTGTCTTCGCGGACGATGCGCTCGAAAAGCAGAATGCGTCTAACGAGCTGATTCTCCGTGCAATTTCACCGGTAGGCGACCGGTAAAAAGGAAAAAGCCTCTCGCATCGTCGTCGTCGGTGGTTACGTTTGAACGGCCGGTCGCGTCGCACAGTGATGTTGCTTATTTCGTGTCCTAACGACGAATATCGCGCGGCGGGTCGTTTCACGTTCGACAACACCTGTGACGACGTTAAGCTGCGCGTTTCACTTTGATCTGCGACGGGCACTTCGCGCCGTTAATTTTTCTCTCTCACACCCGTCGCTCGACGAGAGATCATTAACCGCGCCGTGTCGCGCGGACTCGCCTCTGCTACACGAGCATTAGAATTTAAATCGTCGCTGATATAATTACGGGACGCGGGTATGTGGTGAAAACGCACAAGTACACGTGTCGCCCTCGCCAGGAATCACGATCCGCGCGCAAAATTAATAAGGAGATCTATACGCGTTGCAACGGATCCTGCGATCCAGCGTGTCCCATTCGACGACGATGATCGTCGACCATTCAGGGAACACGTTTTAATAATAGCGAGCGACTTCTGCGATAACAAGACTCTCGTCAATGTTCTTTTAATACTGGACCCTACGACCTGGAATTTTTCGAGAAGTTGGAACGATTAATTTCCTACAAAACGTGAGAAAAAGAGAAATCGCATCGTCTACTTGTTAAGATTCTTAAGGGAAGGAATAAATTTTCATTAAATGTTACATCGCCGAGAAAATTGTAAGGTTTTTATTTCATATAAAGATTCGCGGTCTAGTCATTATTGCCGGTCAGAACGGGGATCATCGACCATCAACAGGCCCCGTTTCTTAGCGGGCTCGTTACGCGTATCAGCTCGGCTGGATGATAATAAGCCCCGGCGCGTTCCCGATAAGCGCCCGCGGCTCCTAAAATGATCAATCGATACGGCATTAAATCCGCGGCTAATTAGAAGGCTCGGGCTGGAACGGAGAAGGACGTCGTACTACAAGACGGGAATAACATTAACCCGTTCTCGTCCCGGCTGGAATGTTAATAGGCGCGTAGATTCGCATTATCTGGCCCCCGGGGCAGGATTTTCCATGAGTGACATTGTGTACCCGGGCGAATTCGAGGCCCCTTTTGCTCGTCCCGTTCGAATTACGATAAACGGGGATTGCCTGGCCGGCGGAATCCTCTCTGACGACGAATGCTGCTCGAGGAACAGGCACGGTGAGCTTCTTAAAGCAAAGTATCGGCAGTAGGAATGCGTGTAATCTAATGTCCGTTGGCGAGAGAGCTCCGGCTCCGCTCGAGTAACCCATTATCGAGCTAATGAACACACGGGGGATCAAGCTGTGCTATGGCGTGCGAGCAACGAACGCGCGCGGCATATTTCGAGGAGCTGATTCCGATATCGGCAGAATATTTCCGTGGACCTGGCTCTGATACGCGAGAGCACACGGGAAGTCGGATATTCGTCCTCCGGAATGATTCCTTCGCTTCCACAGTGGGAGGAACGATTTTTCTTGATCCAAGAACGCGACAGAGATGCGACGAGAGCCTTAGGTGTACCGTTCGACTTCGTTCCTCTCCTCGAATCGTGAGCGCTTTCATTGCCGCTGGAATGCGATGGTTGTTGCTCCTCTCGGTCGACGGTGTATGCCGTTGCGTCGCGATCGTTCAAGGCCGCTGCCGCTTCTGATCCAGCGATCCTCCGGTGAACGGATGAATGGATTTGTCAGATGAATGCCCCGGGATAGGGGCGCATCTTCTTCAATTACACAGCCGGGTCGCGACGCGGAACCGTTTTCTTTTAAAGCGCTACTGATGTTCATTCTCTTCAGCTTCGGGCGATTGTTAGGAGTTCGGATGGATTCCATGGGGATTTGGGATTGGAGGAACGCGTTACGGTTTGGAATACGAAATGCGGGCTTCCGTAGATACATGTTCTGCACGTTTTCGAAATTTGATCGTTAATCTCTGTCGCACAATATTTATCGTCAAAATGAATTTCTGCCGGGTCGTGAAAGTGCCGATCGCCGACAGCAGGAACGACAAATGAAGCACGCATCTGGTCCCTGGTTCTGATAGTGGAAATCGGGGCAACCTGATCCGGAGGACTCGAGGGGACCTTGCGCACCGGCTGCATAATGGGAGCTGCCCGTTAACAATCGCGTAGAGAGACGCGCCGGTCCGTTTCAGATTGAGGAATATTGGGGCATTGTAGATGCTGGAGCGAGGTAGACGCTCACTCACACGCGTATACTGGGTGTCCCACCTAACTTCAGCATCCTAAACAACCCGCTCAATTTTTATAGTCGATTTGCTTCGTCTTCGTCGCAGCTTACGAATCGTTGCGTCGAACCGAACTACATGCGCTAACATCAGCGAGGAAATTATTACGAGGACTAGAGAATCGTTCATCGATCGATCCTACAATAATTTATTTGTGTTGATGCACGTACATTCTCTTTTGGTACTTTGTTTATCGCATCAGAAATGTATGGGTGACGCTAGTTTCTTCAAACTTGTTTGAACGTTTAGGACGTTCGAGTTAGAAGAGACACCCTGTATACGCGTCCATGCGTGTGCTCGGCTTGTTGACAATGGGAAGCCCAGTGGGTGCGTTAATCCGGCATGTAAGGTTGTTCTGTGAGAATATTTCGTGAGGGGGGCCACGAAAGAGGGAGGGGGGTGCGAGGGTGAAGTAGAAGAAAGAGAGACAGAGATGAGAAAGAGAGGCTCAACTCTATTGTTGCATCCCGGCGATATTATCTGCGGTACACGCGATGCCTCTGTCGGCGAACCGACAGAGTTGACTCGCGCTTGAAGCCTCGTGTGCGTTCCTTCCCCCCATGGGCTAGCTTAGGCTCCTTCGTAATTGCCGCGAACGAATGAATCGGCCGTGGAACCCGGCAATCGCCGCGGACAGATCTACGTTCGTTTATCGGGGCTTTCGTTTAGCGGCGCACCTTTGTTCGAAATCGATAAACACGTTGCCGGGAATCATTTTCCGTTTTTCCACGATCGACGATCGATCGCGATGCATCGACGAGAGGCATGCGCGGCAGATGATCGGGACGAGATAAGAGACGTTAGGGGTACGCTTCGAGGTATTTCTCACGCATCTTTCCACGTGAGACTCGGTAAAAGTTTCGCCAGATCTTGCAGGAATTCTGTCGAGTATTCTTGCGTCTACCGATTTGTTTATCAAAATTGTCCACGGAGAGCGAAGACCCGAATTTGAGTCTTCGCGGAGAGCGAAGACGTATCTTCTATTTAGAAAGGAAATGTTTCGCAACGTCTTCGATGCGTGGCATTCAAATTCATTTGATTCGTGATTGGATTATAGACGGACTCGAGATAATAATTTCATACGTTCTTCACTTTCTTCAGTCTCGCGACCGTGACACAAGAGATTTAGCTGTCATAGGGTGGAAGGAGGTTATCTTCCAGACAGTGGTGTTGGAGTTACTTTTAATCCAGGTTGTCAGGAATTTCATCTTACTTATCAATTTCATCTTACTGCAACTCCCACTAGTATACGTACATATACACATAGACATAAGAACGGCCCAATCTATGTCCTCTTTAACGAATACGGGGTCTCTTGCTTGTTACAAGCTTGTTACTTTATCGCACGAAACCGCTGCAATTAAAAAGAGAATTTCCTTTGACCACCGGAGAACTTGGTAAACGAATCTTTACGTCGACTACCTAAAATGTTCTGTATCGTCCAATAGGGTTCTAGCCTTTGTATCGTACAGTTTCAACATTTTTATCAGAGAAAGACAGGATTACGCGTACGGTCACCAATCCGCGTATCAATCTCGAAATAGCAGTAAATCCTTATGTCGAATACCCAAAATGTTCTATGTATATCTCCCAATAGGATTGTAGCCTTTGTATCGTACAGTATCAACATTTTCATCGGAGAATGACAGGATTGCGCATTCGGTCACCAATCCGCGTACCAATCTGGAAATAGCAGGAATAATCCATAACTAGACTCCTGGGACAATTCTGGATCAGGAAGGTGAAACTCGATGATACCGCATGCGGATCTTGGCGTACAAAGTTCGACAGGTGACGGGTCGGAAACGCATTCCGTGTTGGTTGTCGGCTTGTTGCACCTCGTAGAGAAGGCTCTCGGATCGTGCGCGCGTTCTGTGGTAGCAGTTTCAGGACCCCCTTTCCCTGTCTCGCGTCTATCCCCGCGACTCATCCTCCCTGTATCTCGCCTGCAATTTCATCCTTTCGGTCGAGTGGTTTCGAAATTCCAGCACTGACGGGCGACGCCAACGACGCCGTTCCGGCCGTTAAGAGTCCCGGCTCTAATCTCGTGAGCGGATATCGAGCCGGTGTACGGTGTCGTCGGTGATCGGTCAGGGGATCGGTCTCTCGGAAAAGTGGCCGGGCACTTTTGTAGCCGGCGAACGTGGGAATGATTTTGAGAGAAGGGCAACACAGAGAGTGAACAGTATAGCGAACAGAGGGAGAGATCGGGACAGAGAAGGCCGGATAAGCGGCCCTCGCGAGAAAGAGCGAGATCACCTGGACGCCTCTTCGAGCCAGTTCCGTGGCGTCTTGCCGTTCGCTTTCTCGCTCTCTCGTTCGTACGGTTTCTCGTTAGCTTTCTCGCTTCGTCGTTCGTTTACTTGCTCGCGTGTGCGCACGCCAGTGTGCTGGTATGCTCGGAGAGTGTTCCACCGAGAGCCGTGGAGAGCGCGGGCGCAACACACGTGTCGTCCCGTGTATGCGCGTTCATGCAGTTTGTAACGCGCGGAACAGGTATTCCCCCATTGAAATAAGGTAACGTCGCGAATATGAAATATACCCCCTTGTACAACTTGATAATCCGTGGTTACCATAAATCCTGAGTGATTATCCGCGTGTCTATTTATAAGCCTCGTGGCGTCGCCCTCGCCTCTCTGCCCGCCCCCTCGTCTTCGCGCCGTGCATGTACCCTCCTTCCTTTATCCCTCTTTCCTTCTTTGTTCGGATCTTCATCCCCCCGTTCCTCTCCTACTCCTCTTCATCATCATCTTCTTCTTCTTCTTCTTCTTCGTCGCCTTCGTCGTCTGCCTCTTCCTCTTCTTCTTCTTCTTCTTCTCCTCCATCCCGTTCGAAGGATGATCGCGCCCAAAGGACCTCGCTTTTCTACCTATATGCGTGTCATGGACTCGCTTCTTCCATCCCTGATGTAAAGAGAGAGAGAGAGAGAGAGAGGGTTCTTTGGAGATACGCTCGATAGGATTAATCGGCTTACGAAGACACGGTCTCGCGGCTCGCCGGCCACGGGGAATGATTTGTTGGTGAACATTCGTCCGCACCTGCGACAAAAATGGAGTTCGCCCGACCCGGCTCAAGAAAGCTTTCTCCACAGAGGATATTTCGTGGACGTCCAATACGCTGATGGATCTACCGACTTCTCGGAACGCGGACATCCAGGCTGAGGAGCAGGCCGACACAAAAGATTCAACCGGGAAACCCGGTTACGGACGATGAGAACGATGCTGCGAACTTCGGAGAGGAATTTTTATTGGACGATTTTCATCGTGGATTCGTAACGTGTCGTTCTCGTCAGGTTTACGAGGAAAGTTTCTAATTATTAGTATGCAGAACGAAATTGCGGTCGGCTACTTTCGGGATGGATTTCAATCGGGTTATTTTTCAAGGATTTATAAAATATGTTTTTCAAAGAACCACGCGATCTAAGAAACGGTACGGCCCCGGGGGTTTTGCTTAGAACAAAGCCTTACCTAATCGCTTCAAGCAACCACCGAGGATAAAAAGAAACATATGTCCTCGTCAATTCAACGCGACAGGCTACAAATATATTCACCCTTCTCGTTACAATCCTAATTGCACTCTAATTGCTCGGATTCCGCATGAGTCCGCAGCTAATCTATCAAAAGCGGAACGCGCACCATAAATAATAACCAAGATAATCTTATCAAACCTTGGAAAGACTTCAAATTTCGTTGAACATCTCTATCTCGACGAATTCCGGAGGAAAAGTCGTTCGGCAATTACGTCGGTAACTAATCGAGCCGTGTTTGCCGCGGTGTTATTAATTTCATCCTGCGTCCTACGGGAGCACACAACAACGAACGACTCTCCTGGCGAAAGAAGTTGAAACAACCTCGAGCTAGTTTTTCCCCGTAGATAGAACAGGTCATATTTCTCTGTGTTCCCTTGCGATCTCCACGAACGCTATGCGCGATGCAGCCACCAACACGATCTCGTCCGACAAACACGTGAATAGGAGTACAGAGAGGGGTAGAGGGCGTTAATGAAGAAATCAGACGCACTACCGTGTAGCAGAAAACGCGCGCGCGTGTGTGTTGGTCCCGGCGAGATCGCGAGCAATTTCATTCGCAAGAAACCCGGAATTACGCAACCGACTCATGCTCTGCCCGGGAATGATATATTATAGATGCGATACGAAGATTAGATGGCCGGGAGGAGATACAATATTACGCTCGCGGAATGCGCGTGTTTCCTGCTTGATAAAGGAGAAACGGAGCTAATCGGTCTCTCGAAGCCGCGATCATCCGAGAGATCGATGGGTTTCCGGGGACCATAGAACCGGAAGCGCACTTGTTCCAGTCGAAATGTGCATCTGCTCTTCTGGTAACTCGATCCGAGAGAAATTTCGTTTGACACCGAGCTGACTCTCGGATCACGGATCGAGCCCGGCTCCTACCGACCAGATCGTTATCACCGATTTTTATATGGCCGAACTGTAAACTCGCGCGATCGTCTCGGAATGCTTAATACGCCCGACGATCTTCTGCGGAGACGCGAGATAGCGACGAAACGAAACGCTCTCGCAATTAATCCGACAGCACACGGACGTATTTCGCGAACGCGTTTCCGGTTTTCGAGCTCCTCCAGATGCTCGACGATCAACCGTCCGCTTGAACTTTCGGGTGGAATGGGGACCGATGCGATTTTTATACAGGGTGGAACCCTGAAGAAACACTGATTACGAACTATTTGAATGCTATGTTATCGATTGCTTTCGGGACCAATTTTTATCGGTGTATATTTGACGAGGTTTTACAAAGTATTTTGCATTTGATCTACATATTTTTCTCATTAAAAAATTCGCGGTCCGACCATTAAGATTGCACTTTTTCAGACTGGACAATTTTCAAAAACCTGGAGAACTTCTTTAGCACTAGACCTACGGAATGTGTCAAAATAACGCGTTCTAATATTTTTAATTTACGATTATGTTTATTATATTCATCAAATTTATTTCTTCGGTTATATGTTAGGAATAAAATGGCTGAAAATTTTGACCGTGGAGAATTTCGCGAGAGTTTCGCAGAAAAGGGGACATAGATAAAGATTTAAACGGTCGATTCTCTCCTCGCAATAGACCGCTGTTGAAATCGAGAGAGTTTTCGGGAGAGAGAGAGAGAGAGAAGGAGAAAGAGCGGCGAAGAGAGTGAAGGGAGTTTGCTCTCGCCGAGGGGACGAAGAAATCGGGGCTATCCTCGAATGTCGCCAGAGGCGCTGCGCGTTGTGCTGCGGCAAGCTATTAAAAACCCAAGTTATGAATGAAAGCCGAGCTGAAATAGAATGGCACGCCGTGCTCCGCCCACAGGAACAGGTACAAACACCACGACACGATAGGCTTAGCTCAAGTCCAATGTCAGAAGATTCCCCAGAGGCCAGAAACGAATCCTGCGCGCCGCGCTTGATGTTTCAACCAGAACCGAAAATCATCGGTTTTACGCTGGAGATTAATATGCCGAACGGCGCGGCGTCCGATCCGCGCGATTTATGTCATAATCCCGACTTCATAAACTGAGGCACCAACCAAAAATTTCCGACATTCGACATTTATTCTCTCTGCTAGGAGAATTAAATGAGTTTAGATTTTTCTTTATTGCGAACTGAAATTACGAGGGTGCTTCTGCGAGAAATTATGTCAATTTATATGTTCGATATGATGACGATGACGATTTCTAACAGTAATTTTGCTTCATAAATTTTGCTTTCGTACTAGCCCTCGACAAGTCACTTTCGACATCTTGAATTTTGTTAATTTATAAACTGTTACATTCCATAGAAAATTGTGGTCGAAACACATGCAAACTGTGAATGCGAATCAATGCATTGCAATAAAAGATACGTTAAATTGTAATTGATGTTTGGATGATTTTCGTACGGGATCAAAGTAGGTCGATTTGATAGTTCAGCGTTTTCAATGTCTAGCGTATCTCCAAGTGCAAAGAAAAATCGAGATATACGATATTAAAACTCGCAAGGTAACCGGAGATATTCCCCAAGCATTAGAACCCACACTCGCATTGTTCTTTGCATAGAATTAACTGCGCTGGTAACCAGCGAAATTATATTCCGAAAGGTCAGTTCGCGTCGGGCAGGGAAAGAAAACTTGATGCAAATTGTTTCTGAGAGAAGTAACGAGGTATTTGATTAATTGCACCGTAGGTGGACACAGCGGGAAACGTGAAACTAGCGGAGTAACAAAAGATGAAGGCAGAGATTGAAAACCGCTAGGCTGACCTCGGCCACGGGAAAATCGCTGAAAAATCCTTGGAACATCCTGAACATTCGAACCCCTCCCTGTAACAAACATATCCCTTCTAACTCGAGTTTACTCTTCAGCTCCATTTGCTCCAACATTTTATTCAAACGTTTACAAAGAGAAAAATTTAACCCTTACGTCACGCGTGTCGACATATTAGTGACATTATTTAAATGTCACAGGCTCAGTTGGATTTACAGTAGAATCATCCGACTGTAGATCGTAAATTAGGTTTATGCAAGACAAATTGAGCAACTTTCGCTTGACCCTAAAATTTCATTATTATTATAATTACGTTTAAGAAGGCAAAGGGGCGTGAAGAAAGCGTCAGGTTCGGGTTTTTCAAGCTCGTCTCTTTCGGATATTTCTGTCGCGGGTAAGAAATACAGCCGGCAGCGGTTTCGCGAAGACATAATTAGTTGGTTGCGTGTTAAAATGTCGAGGACTCGGAGCGGTTCTTCGCACGCCGTAAACCCAAATCACGGCCGGCCAAATTATGCGTAAACGAGCTGGCCGCAAACGAACGACGGGCAATACATCGCTGATCGTACGACGACGGCAGGTCGCTCGGAGTTCGACGCGAAAGAGGGACTCTGAAAAGGGCACGATGCCTGACTGTCTGTCACATTCTTGATGTCAGCGGGCCAGAGAAGGGCCGGTAGTCGAGCATCCTGACGATTCAATTAGGATTCAGGCATGCGGTAGAAGGCCCCTGATCTCTCTCGCTCCTTCTCTGTCTCTCTCTCTGTTCGTCTCGGACAACTCTCTCTCTCTCCACCCTTCCAGCGCCAGCTTTCTTTCGAGACCCTCCTCGGGTATAATCGATCGCCGATTTCACGAGAGATCCATCGGGCCGGGGATCGCGTGGCCCTTGATATATGAAGATCACGCGGATAGCGCGAGCCAGTGAATCGTCGAACTCTTTGAATATTAATTCTGCGAACGTCCGCTAGCTTCCAGAGTTGAAGAGTCACTTATCGTTAGAAAGAGAACGCGTTTCTTTAATTCTTTGAGGACGCGGGGACTTTCTGAAACGACAAGAACACTATCCAATCCTGAAATGCTACGTAGATTGTTTGCAAGACCACTCGAAGTTTCCATTCCCATAGTGCTCTTATTAAAACAGGTCAAGCCGGTTTCAAGACGTTCGACAAAAAGGTCGCAGCACCCTAGAACTTCCCTAGACAAAGTGTCACCTTCCAAACACTGATTAGCGCAGCGTCGTCGACAGCTGAATCGATAGCGAACTATCCCTACGTACGGAACGATCGTTATAATCGTGTACACAAACGACTCGGCCCGGCTCGTCGCGACTAAGGAAGAGGAAGCAAAGCGTTGAACCTTCTGGGGGGGTTGAAAGCTTCGGACGAGGCCATCGTCGAGAAGCGCCGCGGGACAATGGAGCAATCAATAGGGTAATGTGAGGACACTTTATCGAATTATCGATGCGGTCGACACTGGCGTACCTACGGTCAATGGACACGGGTACCCTGCTTTTCGAGCAGCACCACCCGAACCCTTCCACCCTTTGCAGTCTCTTCGTCTCTCTTCCCCTCGTACAGAGCCTCGTTTCGAGCCTCCGCAAGCAACGTCCTCCTCCGGAGGCCTCTCTCGGAGAGGAGAGGCTTTCTATCTGGCCTATCCGTCTCTCTTTCTCACGGTTTCCCGTCAACGTTCGGCCGCTGATAAAGTGAACCATCCGTGCCGCAACAAGCTCAGTCGCCCTTGACACTTTGCCCAGTTAATGTCCAGGAGAGCCGCCGCGATAAATCCGCCCCCGAGCCGAGCGGAGGCCGAGGCCGTCGCGATCTTCTTCTCTAAGCCTTCTTCTCTCTTGGACGCGGTTAGCTATCTCGCTAAACTCGCGCGCCGCGCCGGTTCTTGGTGTCTCTCGCCCTTGTGAAATCCATTATCTTCTTCTCGAAGCCTCGATCTCTTTCTCCGCAGCTTTGTGTTCCACGCGAAGAAGAGAGAGAGGGGAAGAGGAGAGACGTTTTCTGGCGTCCCTCGATCGGTTAACGTCGCCGGGAAAGAGTCCGCGCGAGCATCAGGTGTAGAATACAATGGTCCCGGCTGTCCCGGGATCCTCGAAGAAATAAGTTCCCCGGTTGGATCGTTGGATTGAGAGAGAGAAAGAGAGAGAGAGAGAAAGACGCGATTGGTAAGAAACGATCTCCCCTTCCGCAATGCTTCACCCCCGTAATCGGATGCACCGGTTCACGCGTCCCCGAGGCGACGGCCATTAATCACCTGACCAGCCGGTTTCCCAACGCAAAATCGTTCGCTGCCGGCACACCGTGGTCTAGATCCTTGCGCTACACGCTCGGAATTCGAAAATTATTTTTTTTTTTGTTCAGTGCTGGTGTTTTTAGCGTATCGCGCTCGGGCTGTTGGGCTCCCGCGTGTGACTCGATATAATTGAATTTATTGCGATTTTTCTGACGTGTGCCAATTTCTACTTTTCTGTCATATTTATCGGAATGAATGTTTTTAGTCCGTGAACGAAATTTCGTCTTTAATCGAACGTGTCCGTAAAATTCTGTATAGAAACCGTAATTTGCATAAAGGTCCGCAGTCCGGTTATCAAAATCGAATTTTGTGCGGCTTGTACATAGATCCAGCGCACGGTGCGCAGCTAGGAAACCCGGTCGCGAGTGGGTTTCGCGGCCGAGCGCTCGGACACTTAACAGGGACGATGGTGGGCCGATACTTTTACGCGTTCGCGATCGCATATTTCATGTCAGTTCGACTCGACCTTTTTCTCTCTGGTTTTTTAATCACCGGTCTCTCTCTGTCCGTTTTTCTCTCTGCTGTCGTCCCTCTCGGAAAGAGCTTCCATATCGAATCTCGTCAGCAAGCGGGTTCAACGGTTGTATACGTCCCCGGGAATATACGCAGCTGTAATTGCACCGTTCGGATTCGTTCGTTCGGTCTTCGATACCTACTTCTTATCTTGGTCGGAGGACAGGCTCGGTGCATGGCACAGAGTCCCCGTTTCGATCCCACGAGCCACGTCCGATTGACCGCGTGTGAGAACACGATATCGCACGAATGAGTTATGATCCTTATTCGTGGTTTTGCATACCGATTCATTATGCGCCGGTGGAACTCAAAATTGGAACGCGACGCAGACGCTGCGCTGCACTGGCGCAACCGATCACGCCCGATCCGCACGACACTCTTGCGGCCCAGAACCGACGACGATAAATCAAAGACTATCCCCCCAACGGCGTGGCCCGATTCTTTATTTTATCCGTGGAATGTCAACCGCGGTTTCGAGATGCTGCGTGGGTGCCTGGAGGATGAGGGTTGAACGAACATAGCCGCGAGATGTGCCTTCAGCATCCGATGTTGACACGGAGGATCCGCGTCGACTTACCGCTATCAATAGCAGTAACGAAAGGAAGCTAAGAAATTTACTTTTACATTTTAATCTGAAACGCAGTTCTCGTATTACGATACTGGAGGTGACTAATCGGCTCAGCTGTTTCCAACCTTTATGAAAAATTTTAATAAAGACTCATTCGTTACATAAAAGCGAAAACTACAAATTACTTCTTATGTAACAAATTTTGGCTCCTCCCACATTGGAAACCGCTGGGCTGGTTAACGATTGAATTTCTGTTGGTTTTGAAAAATCCTCTAAAAAGACTTCTGCCATGGCTGGCAATTAACGCTATTTTAACCGCGATTTCAGGCATAGAGAATCAACTAAATCATTTTCCCGAGTCTCGATCTATCAAGCACGAATGGCGTCGCCTCAGAATCGAGGACGACAGTCATCAAAAGAATAACGGAGCTTTCTCGGCCATCCTTCGCGATCGTCGTCGGCGCGAGGTTATTATCGCGACGGTGCCTACGGAATCAGTCGGTGAAGGCCGTGCGCACAGATGTTCTAAATCGCGCGCAAACAAATCACTTTGGTACCATCGACTCGCGCGCAAATACAGTTGTGCAATGACTCGGAGTGACTGTTAGGTAATTCGATTTATGTAACGGTGCCGGCCGGCATTGCTATTGTTGACGCGGGTCGTTCGATCCTGTGGATACTTGAACCGGGACCATAGCTGGCTGCACCTCGGGTTCACCTGTATGACAGAGTGCACGGTTAAATTTACACGAGCACATCTTTTTCTCCCAAGAACTGTTTCAAATTGTCGAAAATTGAGGTTGATCGTATCAAAGCTCTCGAGGCTTTCACTTTGACCGATCAAGATTCATTTTTGCCTAAGATATTTAAAATTGCCTTCTTCGTTACGAAGTACAAATCTGATGAGAAACGAGAACTCCGGTTCTCATCTTTGATATTCATTGTGGAGGATTCATCCGCGATGCGCGTCGCGACGCGTAAATTGTCCTTTAATTTTATGATCGAGAAGAGACGACTCTTTCTCGAGTAAAAAGAACTTCGGGGAATGAAACGAGAGCACCACGGGTAAATGGATTGAACGGATTGTCCGCGATAAGAAAAGATGACAGGTAATTCGGACGATGGAAACGAGACAGTTGGCCTTCGAACGCACCCACCGGTCGTCTTAATCCTTCCCTCACACTTTGGTCGCGCCGGTTTTATCGATCCTCGCGACTGATATCACCTCGACCGGTAGAATCCACGGCTTTTCAACCGCGACTAATTGTCCGCCGCTTGGATGTCGCTGGAAAATTGCTCCATTTTCCTCCATCCTGTAACGTATAAAACGGGAGTTAATCCGCGACGGTTGTAGATCAGAATCGGCGACACGTTTTAGTTTCTTCTGATGCTCCTGTTTCAAGAGCATCAACTCGTCCACCCTTAGCATTTTCTCGATTTAACTCGTAACACGGGGTCTCTGGAATCGACGCTATAATGTGTCAACCAGACTCTTCAGCTTGGGAGAACTTGCTCTCTGTTTTGTAGGTATAATTAAGGCATCGTAGGTTGGTTTTGTTAGGAATTACTTCGAGTTCGAACTAATTATATTAGCGCATCGACGAACCTTAAACACCTTCGCCGGCATGTAATTGCGGGTAATTCAAATTCCGAGCTCTTGAAGCGTGAAATTCGTAGCGTTGGCTTTTGTGTTGGTTTAGTGTTTGTTTGTGGTAAGTGGAGAAGCGATTTAAAGTACGTGGACAGGTGAAGGTTCGGAAAGCGATCATTTTGGAGACGCTGGAAATTTTGTTTGAAATATAATATTTTTCTAGAATTTCTATAGAGACGATCTAATTTTTATAGAGACGAGGCTCCGTGGAAAGAATACCCTAAACCAACCAGTTCGTAACCCATTCTTCTTACCCCCACTCCGTCCAGTTCTTAGCTCCCGAACAACGTAGGCCCTCAGCCCTTCCTCAGCATCACTTATTGTTAGCGTCATCCCCGGAACAGTAGTTCGAGAAGGACGATCGGGACTCGTCCGGGCCAGAAGGTGGTAGGGGTATGATACTCGCGCGACTGGCTGAAAGCGTGCGTACTCGCGGCTTTCGGAGCAACAGGCACCAGCAGCAGCAGCATCGGCATCAGCATCGGCCGCATCAGGAACAGCAGGAGCAGGAACAGCAGCAGCATCGAACGAACACCCCTCCACGGGTATCAGGCGGTTTCTTCTCCTCTCTGGTCACTCTCTTCCCTTACCTCGCGAGTGGTTAGTCCGGGGCTCCCTCTTTTCCCGTTCGCGATTTCTCTCTTTCTCTCTCTCGCTCTCTCTCTCGCTCTCTCTCTCGCTCCTGTCGATACGCGTTGTCTCTGGCGGTTCTCTCCTCCCCCCGTTCCTCTCGATCATCTCCTCTCTTCTCTCGACCAAGGGACCCGTCACTATCTCTCTCGCGGGGCTTCTCGGAGTCTCTTTAGTTTTGTGCGCTACCTGCCTGCCTTGTGGCTCTCTTCGTATCGTATCGTATGTAAGCGAGGTGCTGGTGGCGGGACGAGGCGAGCAGGCCAGGCATAGCAAGCGGAGCAAGGAGGAGAAGCAAGCAGGAGAAGCAAGGGAAGCAGGCAGGAGGCAGGCAGGTAAGCAGGTAAGCAAGCAAGCGATACAGGCGAGGTGGTTCGTTCGGGCTCTCTCTGGATTTGCCTGTGTGTGGCTGCGCGGCATGGCGTTGTCTCCTCGCGTGTAGGCACACACAGTTGTCTCCCCTCACACGTGCTCGCCCCTCACGCACTTTGCTACGCGCACGCACACGCTGGGTTTTGCGACTCGCATCCTCTTCTCTCTCTCCCTCCCTGCGTGCGTGTCTCTCGATGAAAAGAGAACGAGGGATATCGGAACAACCGTACAACGAAGAAGAAGAAGCAGCAAAGAAGGAGGAGGAGGAAGAAGGTTCGTTTGGTTTCGCGAGACGCGAGCGAACGGAACGGAGCCGCGGCACACAGAGACTTCCTACGGAGAGCTGTCCGGCCTGTATAGAGGCAGCACGTTAGGTCCCCGGAGAGGAGAGGCGAGAGATAGGGGGCCCCGGCGATGAGGCCCAACAGAGAAGGAGAGAAATAGAGAGAGAAAGAGAGGTGAGCTTGTATAGGTCGGAGCCACGCGATTGTGTGTGGCCGGTGCACAAGAGCGTGGCTCCCCTCCCTCCGTAGCCACACTCCACCACACTCCTCCTACCTCTCCAGCCTCTACCTCCTTCTTCTACCTGCCGGGCCGGCCGACACACATGTGTATGTGTACCTTGGTCTTCAGTGTAAGATCTGAACCAGCGGAGAACGCACGCTATTGTTATATCATTATCATTGTCATCGTACCGCGGCGATTCGCGCCCGTCGCCGCCGCGCCGTGTTCCACGTTCCGCCCCGAGTGTATCGTTCCGACCTCCAGGAAAAATCGCTCGACGAGCCCGAAGAGAGTCCCTGGCGACCTCTCCTCTGTCATCGTTGTCGGAGCGGCTCGCGAACCCCTTGCAAACGATCCAGAAAACCTGCAAGATCGCCGGCCTGGATCGTGAGCCGGTCCACGCGCCACGCCGCGGCCGGCTACTCCCTCTCCCGCCAGCTGTGTCAGGTGCGGTTTTCTGCCGAGCTTTCGCCCCCGGTTTTTACGAAGCAGGATTCCCCGCCAGAGAAAAGCTTGTCGAACAGGTCAAAGGATGACGGGATGCGAGGTGTCACCGCTGCGCCCTCTGACAGCCTGCCGCGCACGGGGCGGCCCACCTGTGTGAACACGTGGGAAATCACCTGCATCGCCGCCCGCACACGCGTCGTCTACACGCACGCCCACCGCCGAAACCGCGTGGTCCACCACCTGTTCACCGAAGAAATTCGCTGGTTTATCGATCCTTCATCTGGTTCGGAAGATTGAAAATCCTTCGGAGGGACTGGACAGATCGCTGGATCTCAACATTTCAATTGCGACAACTCCGTGTCACCTGGGTGTGTAGAAAGGTTTCCTGATCGGGTGAGATCGGGATCCAGGGACCTATCTGGTTTGCACCGTTTAAGATTCGTCAGTTGGTTCGTTCGATTCCTCTTCAGGGTGCAGAGATAGAGGAGTTGGGATGAGTTCAAGATCTCAAGCTCGGAAACTCTGTGCCGATCGGCTGTCTGCGAAGCCGGGTCCCTGCTAAGCGAGGCCAGTGTCCAGTTTGTTCCTTTGATTTCTCTTCGAGGCCCAGACAGAAGAGAAGACGTAGGGAGAGAGAGAGAGAGGAAAAAGAGTGTGGAGGAAAAATCTGAAAACCTCAAGCTGTAAAACACTGTGTCAGTCAGCAGTATGTGAGGAAACGTCTTTGCTCTGTGAGACCAGTGTCCAGAGACCTGTTTGTAGTCTCCAGTTCTTGAGTTTACTCCTTCGATTTCTCTTCGGGGTCCACAGAGAAGAACCTAAAGAGAAGGTATAGCGTAGAGGAAATATAGATTGCAAAGAGAAGAGAAGGTGTAGAGAGAAGATACAGTGTAGAAAGAAGACAGGGTGCGACGAGAAGGAAGACGTTGTCGATTAGGATCGAGGGGACCCGATGACGGGGAGGAAGAAAAGGAGGTCTCGGGTCTCGACGGACGAGGCGACCAGGATCGATCGGAAACACGCCACGGCCGACGCCTAATTAAATCGATTAGACTTTGGGGTTAATTGTTCTGGAACGCCGCGCCGGTTCCCGCCTACTGTCATCGCCGGCATCTCCCAGCCCTCTCGCCGATATCGGGAACGTGAATCGTTACAGTGCTAGATAGAGGAACTATATATCGACGCTGTCATCCCGTGGTCGTTTCACTGTCGTCGTTGTCGTCGTTGTCGCGCGATCTGAACGGCGTGAACAGAAACTCGTGACCTTTCGGTTTGTGGATCGGAGTCGATACCCTCGAGTATCGACTGGCGGTGAGATCGGCGAGCAAAATTTCGGTGCTAAGTGACATCCCGTGTTCGACAACCTTGCCAGTGTCGCCTCTTCGTGGTGTATATTCTTCTTTAATCCTCTATCTCGTCTTCTGATCGTTCAGGATTTGAAGATCGGAGGATTCCAGATTTCACCTGGATCGGATTGTTCTGTGTGTGCTCGCAAACCCGGTGTCTGTTGGTGCTAGCCCTTCCGTTTGACAAACAGCCAGGGGCCAGGATTCTGGGTCCCCCTTCCCGCGCAAAAGGTTCTTCGCTGTTCGCGGTCTCGGAATCGTTTTGTGGTGACAGAAAACCGGCTCGGCTCCGCTCGGCTCGGCAACCGTTCGAACGCAGTCCGCCTGCGATCTCCCGATGATTGCTCAATTAGTTTTAAACGTGCTCGCGTAGTGCGCCCATCGCATCGGCCCGCGCTCACTGCCGGGGGATAGCGATCCGAAGGCTAACGATCCTGTGAATCCGTGCGTGATCAGTGCTCTAAAGGTATCCTCGAATATTCATCGCGGGCCCGAGCGTGTGGACCACTCGGCGCGCGTGATATACCGAGACCCCAGAGCTTAGGCTCCCGCCAGGAGAACCACGATTATGCGGACGAATGGTCGCGGTGATAAATGATTCGCGCGGTCCACGATAGTACCTGGAAGCTACCAGTTGGAACTGACGGTGAGTCGATACACTCTTTCACGATTTGATCGTACCAACGTCGAGCAGGCTTCGATGACGGAATTGTGCGTGCGTTGGTGTGTCGTTTTCTTCCGTTTTCGTGGACGCCGATTAAATATGCTCCATTAAATATTCATTCGTAAATGATAATTTAGTACTCCGGTAGAAGATGCAGTTTACCGTCCAATGGGACGAGATAGAATCTGAAATTGAAGGTGGGAATGTATTCTTTCGAAAAGATTTATTGTTCCGGTATCTCCAAACGAATTAGCTCGATTCGTGCAGTTAGGACTAAACCCTCCGAAGTAGTGAATCCTAATCTGATCGATGTAGCAACAGAGTTCCCACGTAAACAGAAAAACATAAGCCAGTCGAGGTATCGAGTGGCCGATACCGACACCGTTATTCCACGATTGTATCGTGATAACTGAACTGTCAACAATATAGACTCGTCGAAGTTTGTAGTCTAGACATCACTTCAGGAAAAGATCTGCTTCAAGTATTCACACTTTGAACTCGACAGAAAAAAGAAAACTAGTTTATATTCTCTTGTTTTTTAAAGTTCTGCCTCGCCTACTCAGTTTCCAACGCGGAACCCTCTGGAAATATCTGACGCTAACCGATGCGGCAACAGCATATTCACGTAATCACGAAAACATTAATCAATCGAAGTATCGAGCCAACTATCTGGTATCAACGTAGTTGCTCCACGATCGATGTCACGATAGCAAAAGTAGTCGCAACATGAACTCATTAACGTCTGTATTCTAAACATCTTTTCAAGATAAGCCACAACATGTTCTTCCTTCTGAACCGACAGTTCTGCGCATTATATTCTAATTTTTAACGTGTATATGTCTACAATTTCAGCATTTCATTCTCCCGAATAAAGTATCGGGATTTCGAGAATTTTGAGCTGCAAATTATCCCAGATCGCAGTGTCACAATTTACCGGCTTGTTGTTTCTTCTCGTTGCAACAAATTCCCATTACAGCTACTCGGTGTCTACGAGCGAACCCTCCGGAATCATCAAATCCTAATCAGATCGCATCGCCAACAGAAGTCCCCATGTAGCGAAAAGGTATCAATCGCAGTAGCAGGTGCCAACAAGCTGTTCCCCGATTAGTCGATCGTGAAATCGGAGTCATCAGCGTCAGGCATCCGATAGTCAGCGTCGAAGTCAGTCTTCCTAGACGGCTGGAAAAGGGAGGGGGCTGTTCACTGGCTGTCAGATGGGGTATCCGCGGGTCTCGTTTAACCTAGGAAAAACGTGGGTTCGCTGGTATCTGTCGAAAGGTATCTCCTAATAAAGCGACGCGGCGATAAGTAAAGAGAGGAGAATTGGCGTTCGTGGAACCTCTCGCGGTACGTGTAAGGAGTTCCCGTTTGCGAAGCGGTGCAGAGTCGTGCGCTCTGCTGGCAGAAAACCCGGGCCGAAGCAGAATTCGAGGCGAGCACGCGGCTTGGCGGCAAATGGAACGATAAATCCTTCGATTGTCGAACGTCGATAATCGTTCGCGGCGGCGCTCCGTTGTAGACACGGCGGAACAAACATCGTCGGACCCCGGACCTGTTATCGTGAGCACGTGATCGGTACCGGGGGGACCCAGGCTGATTCGCGAGAAGTGAAAATATCGGCCCGGTCGGGCCGCTCGGTCACGTTTACAATGTAACACGCCGATCCGACGACAGACTCCCAGGAACCTCCACGAGCTCGAAACCGACGGATATCTGACGCCGGCGACGCGAGGATCCGAGCGCGAGTCCCGATTCCGTGATAAACACTCGGAAATTGGGACTGCGGTCATGCCTCGATATTTGTGGAAGATATGTACACGATATATGTGAAAAGCTATCCCTCCTGTCACTGGCTGTGATCTTTGAGCGACCCAACAGCCACAGAAGTGGTGTAACATGATGCAGGATCAGATGGGTCCGTGAGATGACACTTATCCAATGCAAAACTATTTTTCTCGTGTGTTTCTTTGCGAACCTTTGATCAACATTTACTGCCACTTTTCTGATTAAAATGATACTAGACAAGATTTAAAACCATTCAGGAATTTTGAAGGTAGAAAATGATGTCGGATACGATTGGTCACAGCTCATCACTCTTTGATCAATATTTACTGTCACTTTTCTGATTAAAATGATACTAGACCAGATTTAAAACCATTCAGGAATTTTGAAGGTACAAAATCATGTTGGATGCGATTGGTCACAGCTCATCACCCTTTGATCAATATTTACTGTCACTTTTCTGTTTAAAATGATGCTAGACAAGATTTAAAACCATTCAGGAATTTTGAAGGTAGAAAATGATGTCGGATACGATTGGTCACAGCTCATCACCCTTTGATCAATATTTACTGT
>CM052198.1:8176201-8189383 GCA_028455805.1 Lasioglossum figueresi | reverse complement strand
TTGAAGGTAGAAAATGATGTCGGATACGATTGGTCACAGCTCATCACCCTTTGATCAATATTTACTGTCACTTTTCTGTTTAAAATGATGCTAGACAAGATTTAAAACCATTCAGGATTTTTGAAGGTAGAAAATCATGTTGGATACGATTGGTCATAGCTCATTACCGAGTAAGAGCAAACATAAACTCGGGGAGGCTGTAGCTCCGGTTCTAGCCTGGTTCGGCAGGGAGCAACCTGTTCCCCGATTTGGTAGGTTGCCCGTAATGGCCGGCCCGGGATAATTTCTGATTATTTTAATTGACCCCGCAAAAACGTCTCTCGCCGACCACGGGAACAATCGTCAATGAAATTGCTGTTACGCGTCGGCGGCGAGCTTTGCAGCAGCCTCGACTTTCTCGGCCAGATTGCTTTTTACTCGCACGGTAGCAACTCACAGTGAATCGGCCGCGTCACCATCCTGGATGACGAGCAGAGAATTACTATGAAATCGGCGAGACTCGGGGATTCACGAATATGCAAACGGGAATACTGGTTCTTTTTACTCATCCTGGATTCTTGCCTGTTTCTCCTTCTTTCGCTTCATAGAGAAATTAATAGCTGAACCGATTTGTAGTTTTTGCGACGTTAAAATGATCCACTTGCGTTTGTTAGGTTCTTCTGTGATTTTTAGTACAGCGTATTCATGGATGTGTCAATTTTATTGTCAAATTTTATCATTATAACAATTGTGGAATTGTGTTAATAATTGTGTTAATGATTCTCCATGGATTTTTACTGGTTCATTTCGGGTGATCATGTGGGATGAACCATCGAGAAACATTGTTTTCATGCTTTTTCTTGTTTCATCTTTCACAATCGCTGTGGATGAATCATCCACGCGGCGATCATCGGAACCGGGTAGTTGTAAATTCGATTTAACAGTTTGTGGAAATGAGTCGTTCATTTTGGTAATTGTGGTTTCAACGTTGAACCGACGACATACTCATTAGCGTTTCTTCTTGAATTATGTATGGTTGTTGTTTCTATGAAAATTTTACATTTGCAAGATGGTCGTTATTTTTCCTGGAATGGTTTCTTCAGCTTCTTTGGAATTTCGAATCTATTATAGGATCTTCGTTTTGTTCTTGTAGTCAGTGATTGTGTGTTTGACTGTGATTGATAGGTTGGTCGACTCGAGTCCCGGTTCAGTATGGAAAACTTGTGGATTGCTAGTACTGAATCTCGCAGAATTTTCAATAACAATATATACTTGTATATTTGGTGGACAATTTGAATAACAGTAATTTTGATGTATAGTCTCAATTGACTTGAATGCCGGATTCTAAAGACTGTGCGAACATTTCACCGTGTATAGTGTATAGGACAAAATTGGATTACGTCAGATTCTACCTGAATAATTAAGGGTTAATCGCATACATCCTATTATTAGCTTCTCTGTGCTGGTTTAGCTTGGCCTCTTCCATTGTAGAGCGAGTTAAATGGACAACGGGTGTACAGAAAATTAATAATCATGAAAGTGTACAAAATTTCGGAAAATATGTTAACAAAGTAAAGATTTTATCAAAGATTTCATACGATATTTACATCATAAATTGAGAATAGAGTGTACAAGTAACCTGATAGGGATAAAATGCTGACAAATGTGGGAATAAAATGAAAGCTTTCGAGTGACGGTTGAAATTTGATCTCGCACGAGAGAAATAAATTTTATACGTCTCTCATGCCATTCTGCAACAAGCATAAATTACCTCAGACCCCCGATGTATGTTATCTTCTAAAGTTTGAAGCGATCCTCCGAATTTTTAAATATTTAGTCAAGAATAAACCTTTATTTCAAATTAAACAAGCAACCATACTTTCGACTTTTCGGCGACAACGCCGATTATGTTTGAACAGACCGTTCCTAATCGCACGTGCCTCCACGGCACAGTTCCGCGATAGTTTGCTTTCTTCAGGGTTCCCCGTGTAATCCTCCATTAGCGTAGAAATTTTCGTTTTTCCATGATCGAGCATTGTCAAGCAATGTTGCAGAAACTCGTAGCGAATGGAAATTTGTCCAATGAGTAAGTCTCGGAATTATTCCTGTCACGTTGACAGGAAAATCGGTGACCTCGCGTTCTCTCCAAGAACTGTATAAGATTATTCTTATTCTTGACAGTAGCGATCATTTCGATTATGATGCTCGTGTGCATATACTTACGGAGAGAATAAATTACGTGTAATCGTTCTGCTTAACAGACTGTCTAGATTTCGAGGGTCGAGCAATAAATCGTTCTCGATCAATTCTGTCCATCGCGGACTATCATTCTTAAAAATTTATCAGACTGTTTCTACTCTCCGTTCCACGCATTCTAATCTTTGATATATAGGAATTCTAGGTATATCTAAAAATCTACAATTCGAGTATTTTTTATGCTTAAAAATTCTCAGAATTTAATTTTACAGAAGTTTGAACGCCGAGCCGTAAATCATCCTTGATCACTGGGTCGCGATTAACATACTCCGAGAATCTACCATTTCTAGGCACAGTATTCTAATTTCTAGACCAACAAATTTGCAATTTAAATGTTGTTTCATTATAAATAATTCTTCAGTTGAAATAATTTCTATTGAACCACTTGCCATATTTTAACGAGTCACACTCGTCATGAAGATTGTAAACAAAGTCTAACAAATATGGATGTTACGCCTTTCTTTTCAAATGAAATAAAATTTGATTCGTTTTTAATTAATATTTAAGCATTGAAATAGATACAGCCATACAAAAAAATACAAATTTTCTTTTCTCTTCTATGACGTATTTGGGGATAAAGACGTTTTAATCACTGCAACTGTAAAGAAAATGTTACGGCACGGGTTTAACCCCTTGTCCAACGATTTATTTTACGGTTTCAGTGATTAGAACTTTTCTTGTAGTTCGTAATTTCCTTAAAAAAAGGAGAAAAGTTATGTACATTGTATGCCTACATGTTCTCCAATAACTATACAGTAACAAAACAAATAAAAACAATTTCATCTCTGTTTAAAGGAATTTAATAACGTACATATGCATTAGACTCTGTTCAGAATCTTCATCACGAGTCTGACACGATATTGTAGGACAAGGGGTTAATATGTTCACATGATTTCGAGTGTCAAACCATAAATCATCTCCGAGTTTAGGTCGGATGTGCAGCGTTCCATTAAAATAAATAGACTAACACCTTTCACAGAAGTATTTCCAACAATTATTTAAACGAAATCGTCGAGCGATCCGAAAAACGTGATTTTCGCGTCCCGAATCCCACGGTCAGTCGACGCCCCATTATTCGCGTCTCCGAAATGAAGAGGTTGTAACTGTCATTGGTCGGGGGCATTAATTCGCGGAATAAATTCGAGCGGATAATAAAATGAGGAACCTGTTGGCAGCCCGTTATAAATTAGGCGAAGATGAAAAATTTGCTGGCTCGGGAGATCCGCTCTCGGATTCCTCTCTTTCTCTCTCGAGAGGGAGACGAAGAAGAAGTCGAGCGAGACACGCGATCGCATTAACGAGAAGAGACCGACCGGGTTTGCAAAAAAACGACGAGCGGAATCTCGAGCTCGCGCTGGAATACAGGAAGCAAGAGAGAGACCGGGAAAAGATGCGACTTATATAATACAGTATACGATATCAAAATCACGGGGACTAGAGAGGGAGAGAGAGAGCTCGGTCTCCTGCGTCCTTGCCTCTTTACCCCGTAATTAAACACTTTTACGTTGTTTTCGGTATCGATTAGCGACAAAGTACCCGCGATGGAAAAATCGCGAACCCGCTCGGCGGGTAGACAAGATTGTTGCCTCCCGTCCCGTAAATTATTAATCAGGACCGCTAATGACAGGTTCCCTCTCCGGAAGCTTCGATACGAATTCCACCGGTATCGAAACCTATATAATTATTAATCCGTATATACGCGGGCATTTTCTAATATATTTAATTAACCCTGTTGCGTAAACCGATCCGACACGCGCGCATTCCTCGCGAAACAGTAGCGCGTATCGGCGTATGTCTCTCGCATTCGCATGGATGAGACCGGAGCGTAATAATTCGGTCTTCCAGCGAGCATAAATTCACGCACCTGTTCCGTATGCGCGTCCACGCTCCATCGACGGAATTAACTGCCGCGTATATTTCATCGTTCCTTCTCTTCCTCGTTTTCTTTTTTTATTTTACGCAGAGACCCCTTTCCCGGGACCGGTCTCTCGTTTCTCGCTTTGTGTATTTTCGATCTCTAACGAGCGGATATAAATATATCGAGCAACTTAATCGACGGTCGCCAGCTGTCGATGATCGAGGCGAGAGGATCCTCTGCGAATTCCTCCGCGAATTCCTCCGCGGAAATCGTTTCTCTCGATCAGCAACGCCGTTCTGTTTGCGAGAAAGATAGTCAATGAACATCTGCGAGCGTTCTCCGAAAATTTTATTTATACACAAACCGTTTTTCTACATAAACTAATTGTTCCAGCTTCTCCAAAAAATCCATGTGGTATGGTCGAATATTATATTAACACTAAACTTACCACTGCCGGTCAAAAAAGGGGTTTTATATTTTTCATCTTAAAATTATTGAAATTATGAAGTTGCTTATACATGAAAATTGATTCGATCAATTTCTTTGTCCAAGCACATATTGTAATTAAAAAATTGCACAGAATCTAAGTAAATAAAGCCTTGTCATTTTTGTATGCTAGATCATTTTAAGGTTTAGTGTTAAGTAAAACATTGTAGGTTTGGTGTTAAAATAGTTGTAGTCTTCGTAAGAGTGCCCGAATATTATTGCAAGGCTATAATTACTGTACGCCTTTGCGTGAACTGTGAATTTTAAGAAGGCACCAAATTGATGTTTGATCCTCGTAGTTTAATTATCAGGAATGACAGAGCGATATTAAGTCCCGCTGATTCTCCATCAGTGGGGTGACGTATAATTCATCATTTCCTTATTCGACTCGCGACAACGCTTTTCTCCCGATTCCCTGCATGCATTTCATGCACCTGCGACTGTTCTAGAGGAGCTGGCCCCGGGGTTGCAGCAGCGTGTGGACGCTTAACGCGCGTTAACGAGCTTCCAGCGATTCTGCGTTTCAAAATACGGAACGGTGTGCGTTAGAAGGCCGGTATGTTAGAAACTAGCCGGCAATTTGTCGCCGGGCGACGCTTTTCAGCGAGAACGGTCACCCATTTTCTAATCCGTCTATTTATCATCGAGAACCGCGAACGTAGACGCCGCCGCTCCGGCCCCGCGCCCGCGCTCACGTAAAACCGGTGAAATCCGAATGGGATATATTGTCGATACTTTCTATCTTGTTCCCCCTGATGGGAGACGATCGATTTTTAGAAATCGAGATTCTTCTCGGAACGACGAGAAATTCCACCGCGACGAGCTAATGGGAATTCTTACGAGAATACGAAGTCAAGTCTTCGCAAGATTTGACTGGACGAAGTTTAGGAACACTTTGACGGTATCCCAATTATTAAAAAAATATACGTTCCAAAGATTTTAATTCGCAGATAGAAACTATTCATCTGTTTACGAACTGTCTTACTAATATTTCGCACTGAAAGAAATCAAAATAATGCATGGACAGGGACGAATCATTGGATCATTGAAGAGTATACGTGTTAAGAGCACACTTGTTCTGAATGGCTAGAGTTGTCCAAAAAAATGGTGTCTCGCGCGATCAACGTAATAACATCAACAAGTGAAATGGTCCAGAGCCTAATTTCAGTGCACCCAAATCGAGCGATGTAAAAATATTTGTCGTTTGTAGCGTGGCAAATTTTAGTATCGATTCGCAACGGAATAACGCTGTCGAAAAAACTGTGTCACCAGGAACGCGTGAACTGCAGCACCGGTTGAGCTCGACGAAGAGCTCGCGATCTAAGAAGCATGAACGATGGTCGCGTGTCGTCGGGATTCATTTCAATATTTCATTCAGGTGTAGGAAGGGGCCCGAGATGATTCGTGTGACACGGCGGACCGTTGGGCGACCGGTCGTGCATCGACTTTTTCAGCGGATCAAAGAGAGGAAAAAGAAAGGAAGACGGTCCTCTCCGGATGGTTGCGATTCGATTCGAGAACACGGGCCCGGGACGTGGGCACAGGTTCCAGGAACACGGAGGCCCGGCCTGGGCCTCAGGTCCTCAGTTCTCAGACTGTATCTGGCTGCCGTACGTTTTACGACATTCGGCGGAGCCATAAATCGTGGCTCGCGGACCGATTTATACATCGATATCGGTGCACTTAAGTATACAAATGTGCCCTTAATTGGACTGTCTCCTCCCGTGCGTACTATAAAAGCGGCACTTCACCCACCACCCAAATCACTGCTGACAGCAGCTCCTTTTAAGTTGGAAATATGGCCACTAAAGGTGGCTACCGTTCACCGGGCACCTCGCAGTGCAGCGTCGCGCAGTTGACAATGGACAGAAATCAAAGAATATCAACTTTCACGTTGCTATCCAAAACTTTCCTGGAAGCCACGTTCCTACATACGTTCCTCGATAACTTTTTTAATATTGGAATTTTCATTTAAGAAACTCTACAGACGACAGGACAACGCAGAAAGATACGCATGGCAAAACAAGATCTCGTTAGAATCCAGATTTCCTCCGGCGACGATCCCAGACTTTCCCGAGCGGCAAGAATTTTTCTTCCCTTTCAATTAAAATTCCCAGGGAGCACGCGCGACACGGTCGAGCCGACACAAACGATTCCTACGAATTCCCGCGGCGGATCCCGGTCGGTGGTCCTCATTTAGAGAAAAACAAGAGAGAGAGAGAGAGAGAGAGAAAGAGAGAGAACGGGAACGATAGAAACAGAAACGAAGGAACGTTGTGTCGTTTACCTTCGAAAATGGAGATCGCGTGTAGAGCGTAATGACGGAGCGGTAACCGGCGTAAACGATGACTGAATGCGTCATCGTAGTGTGTCTCGCTCACGAAATTCATTTTCATACGAGACAGTCTGTCTCTCGAATGAGAGAATGGAGGGGGTTGGACAGCCGGCAAAAGTCGTCAAGGAAGCGTGTCTCTGGTTTTCGCGAAGAGCAGAAAAGCTGTAGCAGCAACGGCAACGGTAGAGCAACGGCAGCCGAAGGGGTTAAACCCTTTACGCGCTACGTCACAAAGGAGAGCGGAGTTTACAGCCCTTGTAACGCGAGTTGCACCCCTCTCTCATTCTTCGGGGCCGGAATGCGCTCGCAGACAGGATGGGAAGGTATATTTCCCTTGTCGTAAATCTTCTTCGCTTGTTTCTCGCGTGCTCTTCAACGATCGCCGTTGAGTTACGCTCCGCAAGGCTCGCAGCTTCTACTCGCGAGTACGCCTCTCTTTCTTTCTCTGGCCACTCGTAAATGCTCAAAATGAAATCCTTTAAACCACGGTATATTCATTTCGCGTCTAGCAATTTGCATACAAATCTGACACGTTTCTGTCCGAGCCACCCGGGTATATTGACGCTCCTTGTACGCCGAGCGAGCCGCTGATACGTCCACGACGTATGCTAATTGACTTCTTCACGCTTTTTTTCGTTTTCGTTCGACTTGCGCCGACTGTCTCGTAATTCATCGACTAACTGACCGTGCCTTCGGGTCCACGCTCCCCGGAAACGCGACTGTAAAATCACGATAACTATCGCGTTTCGCTCGACAGTTCTAGCCGGTGACGAGTGTAATTAATCCGTGTCGAACGAATTGGGATGGCACGACCTGCCGGTGGTCAATTAAGAAAAATTGTATAATTGGAAGATAAAGTTTGCTTTCAAAGGTTCGCTTTCTGATCGGAGAGACGGCTAGAATCTTTGAGCAAAATGAAAATTTGCTTCCTTTAAAGATCTTCTGCAGTTAAAAATAATGTAGCGATATACTCAAATTTCACCTACTCATTTTGCCCATAAATGCACGAAATCTGCGGTCGGATGGGTCGGAGGGAGACCGTCATTGTTAGGATAAAAAACCTCGAGTACGGATCTAAAATAAAATGATATTCTTGACGAGAACGAGAGGGTTAAAAATTCTCGAAAATCCCGTTTCTCGCATACGACATTCGGAGGAGCAAACAACGGTGCCGAGTTTAGGCACGCTAACACTTGTTGCGTAATTCGTGCGGTGTGTGCAAACGCGTAGATCAAACACAATGTTACGAGCACAATACTGTCGTTATCTACGGTTTCGTTTTTGGGCCGTGCAGCTCGAGTGTTGCTTCGAAAGATTCGCCCCGTCTACTTTCCCTGCGTCATTATTATATCGCCAGGAGCGTTATTCTCTCTGTAAGGACTACTTAACACCCTGCATCGTTTCCCGCGAGTCATCCGAACACGTCGTTTCACAATCCGACGTCGATGTACGGTTGTAGAACTTGTGACGAAATCAATTTATAAATTCCAAATGAATTTATTCGGGTTATTCGAAATTTTCCAGGCCGGTCCACGAGGCCGAAGACGGATTTAAACGTCTCTGGGGCTATTCAGCCGGTTCATGCAAATGGGCTAAATTGCGATCGTTCCCGGGAGGATTGATCGATCGGCTCGGGAACGGTCTCTCTCTCGACGCAATCGCCGGTCGCCGGCGTTCCCTCGTACGGACATTGTTCTACATCGAATAGCCGGCGAACAACAATAGAGAGTTTCGTCGAACGACAAGAAACATTTTCCATGCCAAGGCGAACTGGACTGGCTCGCCGAAGACGGATTATGGTCCACGCCGGGGACGCGTCTCATTGTGTTCCGTCCCGCGCGTCTCTCCTATATGGCGAAAACCACCTGTTTCGCAAAAGTCGGATGCCGATCGGCGTTCTGCATCCTCTCGGCAGGCAGTGCGCGTCGCTCGATCCGCGCTCCCGATAAAACAAAACAAGAATGTAAACATATTCAAATCGCGAGCCGACGAGTCCCGATAAAACCCGCGTACGCTACGCGCGCGCGCGCACCGCCTGTTTTATTGAGGAAAACGTATCGCGACCGACGATCTCGTTATTGCGTGAACTATGACGGGCCCCGGTGGTGTATGGTTACCCACGCTGTCTCGAGATCGGTTTAGCGCAGATTGTTCAACGATTCTAATTAAATAGTATTAGGGGCATCAGAGGTATTGATTTTGCGCGACCTAGTAAAATGGCTAAACTGGTAATTATACCTGCACAGGCCTGTATGGCAATCGTATTCGGTATTTTAATTGTAAAATTTACTGCAAAGGTATTGGGAGGGTACAATTTTAAAAATGATGAAAAGTTCTTTCTATTTCTACCGATATATATACTATTTTATTTAGTTAAAAAAATTGGAGTTTATTGCATTGAAGGAAGAAAATTGATTTTCCATAAAATGCCAATTGACACAGAAGATGTTTTTTCAAAGATTTCCAGTCTGTAATAATAATTTTCTGGTAGACAAGACAGTGAAAGTTCATAACACGTGTCTCGTCCCATTAGGCTCACACAATATAAACAGAGAATTGATCGGGCAATCTATGCCCCATGGGGCAACCAATGCTCATATTGCTCAGGCTTTATAAAGCGCTCGGCTCGGAACCGGTCTATTTACAAAGGGTCCAAAGACAATAGCAGTGAAATATTTTTTGTGGCAGTTGCTGAACTATTGCTTTCCTTAATTTTTCAACTTGTTGAAGTGATTATCTCTGCGCGTAGAATGCTCCGAGTAGGTGTGGTTTTCTTGCTCTCAATTCCGATTGAACTAGAACAGTGCCCTATGGAGCAATCTATAATTATCTTTGCTCCCCGGAGCAAACAATTCAATTAAATAATATTGTTTGTATAGTACAAACTGGAACTACAGCATCCGTTATTTTCTCATATTATTCAAATGTCTGCCTCGATTTCACCTTGCATTTTCCATTGCCCTCGTTTTCAACTGAACAGGACAGTGTCTCCACTCCGTCCACAAATAGTTAAAAGATGATGCGAGTAAAAACAACGCTTCTATCGCATCGCAAGCTACCGGCTCGCTCACCGTCCGGCGTAGTTAAAACTACAATAGGATTTTTATGATCGTTTTTTCTAAGAGCCTGATATCACTGGCAGCGCGTTTATCCACTTTTATCGAGTCAGAAATATTTTTTCCTTGTAGTAAGGAGGCCATTAAAGAAAGCTTCTCGGCAAGAATCGCGCGCATATGCCATATGAAACAACACGACACACGCGTGTATCCGACGCGTCGCGTTCCCCGACCCGGTTCGCCCACTTAGGCTCATCGAATCACGATTCTACGAAACAAGTATAAAAGATCAAAGGGGTTTTCGGGTGGTTTAATGCTCGCGCGGATTCGGAGCCGTAAAAGCGGCCAACAACCGAGAAATAAAGTAAGGCAGAGAGACCGAGGGCCTCTCTGGAAGCGATCCGCGTTCTTAATTCCGAAGACAACACCGCCCACCGAGCCGCTATTTACGAGTAGAACAGGGATCTGCGCGTGTTACACCGCCGCTTAGACGAAATCGATTCCCGAATAAATTGCGACGTATATTTCCGTTCCAAATGCTCCAGGAAGACGTTTTTCATTAGGAGACCCCTGTCGTTAATTTTATTCCGTCTACGATCGAAACCAGTCGGACAGCGGCACACCGCTGCGCAACGGTCTACGCATCAAAAGTATAATATCACCGAGGAAACTATGATATAAATGCCCGCACGAAATTCTTACGAATTTCCATCTGAAAGCGGAGCATCTACCTGTGAACCCTAGACGTACCTGTGCAGCTGCCATCGATGAAGCGGTCATCGACCCATACACTTTCGGCCCAGCATTACCTTTTAAGGTCTAGGAATCGTCTACGAGAGCTGGCCTGACTTCATTCAGGTTCGGCGAGGATTCTGTGGTGTTCAGGAATTCCTCGAAGTCTTGTTTCAATGCATCGCATGCCGGGTATGTACGCGTATATCGTTTCAACTCTTCGCGCTTAATTGCAGGCGTTAAATCGTCTATAATTGTCTCCGAATAATTTGTACATTAACTTTATCGGTATCGAATAAATAACACAAAATGGAAACGTTTTAAATCGGGAAAGTCTTAGTTCGCAGTTAAAAATGTTTCGGTGCGAAGGTTTATATAAACAAAGCTGGAAAAATTCTAGCAGCACAAAAACATACCCACAATTTCAGTCGAATTGATGCCACATCGGTACCAAAAAAATCGGGCTTGCCCCTGAAATTCTCGCGGTCCCCTTTCCCCGTCGTTCTCCCAGAAACGTCACCACCGTCATAACTTCCCGGGGCCTCGTTCCGGACGGATCCGCAAGCTTGCACCATCGCATGGCCGAGGGATCGCAAACATCGTACGAAAGACCGCGGGCGGATCGTTTTCGCAAAAGAAGTAGGCTGCTCGTTTCCTCGTCTCGTCTTCTCTGCCGGCCCCCTCGAGAACGATCGTTGTTTCGGCAGTTGCAGCGGTCCGAAACACGACGATTTCTTCAGGAAGAAGAGTCGAATCGTCGAATTCCGACGGGTGGGAGGTCGATATCGTCGGAAAGGGTGACGGGGAGCAAGAAGGAGAGCGAGAGGGGGTTGAGAGTGGCAACCACCGAGGGAAAGAAAGAGAGAAGAAGAAGAGGAGAGCGCGGGACGAAGACCGAACGAAGAGACAGCGGCCACGGTGAAAACAGAAGGAAGAGAGAAGGAACGAAGAAAGAGAGGAGGCAGGGCGGTGGTGGGCCTAATTAGTCAGGGATATATCTGGAATCTCATGGAGGCTGAGTTTTGTAGGCCTCCTTCAGTTTTATGTACGCAGGCGGATTTCTCTGGTGGATTAGCATACAAATCGATTTAAACTCGAGATAAATAGCCACTCAAAGGCTCCTCACACGGAGCCGACTCCGAGCATTATCTTGTCCACCGGTGAGATTAACGCTTAATGCTTTATACTTTACAGCCAAGAAGTTCCTCCCCGCGCTGCCTCCCGCAGTTAACCACTATATATACTTAAGTACGTACCTGCGTTTTGTCGTCGTGAGCCCGTCCAGAGGGAACCTTTTATCTTCCCCTCCTTTCCTCGCCACCGCCACCCTTTCTGTCCCCCGGAATCCCTTTCTCCCTCGTTTCCGTCTCCTGTTCCCATCGCGCGCCGCGACAAACTCGATTCTCTCTGTTTCTCTCCGCTTCTTCGTTCGCCTTTTCCTTTCTCTCTCTCTCTCCCTCTCTCGATTAATCGAAACGGCAGGTTATCGTTCGCGCAATATCGAGCCGTCGATGCCCGGATCGCTTACACTTTACACCCCCGATGGATTTCAACGGAGTAGCTGCCTAAGCGCGGATGACGCGAGCAAGAGCGCAAAACCGCAGATAAAATCGCCACTTCCAAGACCCCGGTCCTTCCACCAGATGAAACCGATGATACCCGGACCGTATCTTTTCCCAGTTGTTGAACGGATCACAATTAACAAGGAATTACCTTACCGCGAGAGGTTACCACCGAGCCTTGCGCTCGCAGTCAGAGAGCAACTCCTTTAAATACGTTTATTAGGATCCGCAACGAGCCTACAACCAACGCGGTTCTTCTTTTTGCGAGCACGGCTCCTGAGTACAACATGCTTTCGACAAATTCGCCGGACTGTGTTTATTCCGGCGTGAAAAATATTTATTGCTGGATAAGGTAACGGGGAAGCGGATTTTAGTGCGACTATGTCAGAGTGGTGCGAGAGAATGTTTGAGATTCTTTTGTATTGTAGAAGAATTGAATCTTCCGCTGTTGGACTTTTATGTGCAGGTTTAAGTACGTTTCAATGAGGTGTATGGATTTTTCTCAGGAGGAAAAAATTGAAAATGAGCTTGGTATTCTTGGAGAGTGATTTTGATGAAAGAGCGTTGGCAGTGAGTCGGGTTTCGTTTCTCTTTTCGGTAATTTTTAGTTCGAAATGTAGGACTGTATGTTCGAATGTAGAAAAGAATTTAAAATTGAGCTTGGTGTTAGTGTTGGAAGCGAGTCGGGTTTCGTTTCTTTTTTTGGTAATTTTTAGTTCGAAACGTAGGACTGTATGTTCGAATGTAGAAAAGAATTTAAAATTGAGCTTGGTGTTAGTGTTGGAAGCGAGTCGGGTTTCGTTTCTTTTTTTAGTAATTTTTAGTTCGAAATGTAGGATCGTATGTTCGAATGTAGAAAAGTATTTAAAACTGAGCTTGGTGTTAGTGTTGGAAGCGAGTCGGGTTTCGTTTCTCTTT
>CM052198.1:8153760-8176101 GCA_028455805.1 Lasioglossum figueresi | reverse complement strand
AGAGAATTTAAATTTGAGCTTGGTGTTAGTGTTGGAAGTGAGCCGGTTCTCGCTGATTTTATTAATTTTTAATTAGAAATATCTGAGGAAACCAGTTTTCAATTTACGAGTGTATTTGAAAATTTTTTAAAGTGTAATCAGAAAGGATTTTCGAACGAACGTTCGAGAGCGGTTGAACGAACAAATTCCTGGAAAACAATGGGCCTAATCAGCATTTTCGAGGCAAGTCTGAATCAAACGTTGCTCAATATGCTTTTAATTTACATGTTTGCGCAACAGAGCCAATTAACCGCGACAAGCGCCACGGGGGGTGGGGTTCTAACGGGATAAATTAGGATAAAACGGTGTGAGGATTAACGAGCGCCAGGAGACGATACAACAAATCTCGAAGGGGGATTCTCGATTTTCACCGAGCTGGCCCACGTGTTCCGCGGTTAATGACTGGCAGCAGGGAATCGTTGCTCGGGGACCTTGAACGATCATGAATAATCGAAATATGTACGCCGATATAACACAGAGACAGAGAGAAAGAACAGGTCGGAGGCCCCGTGCATTTACGAGGATGATCCGTGAGCAAGATCGAAACCCGTTTTCTCTATGATTCGGTAGGCGAGCGATCGTTTGGCGATCGCTAGATCCTTCGCCATCGGGTTCCCGGACCACGAATAAATTAACGATCAAGGTGTAATCGTAAACCTCCGTGGGGAATATCTGAATACTCGAAACGATCCGAGCACAATGGTCGCGCTATAAATTAGACTTTACAGCGCGTCACAATCGGAGGCTGAGTTTCGACGTTTCGTAACTTCGCTGAATGCTTCACGACTTTGTTTGGTCACTCGAGACATTCTTTTCGATTTGAGGATGTGGCGAAACGTCGTACAAACTGTATTAACACTTCGTGTTAATTTTATGTGGGATATGCAGTGGAAGGGATATTCGTTTTTCTTAGATCGTACAGTTCCCGTTTTCTTGCATCGATTGTTTACCGTATATTGTAGAATCACATAATTCCTTGCAAATTCTTTCACTCCGCAGATATTTTTACAAATTATTTTACGAATAAATAAATGGCTATATTGACATGTGTCCCTTGTCATTTTATCGGCAAACGTGTCAGAAACGGTCACCAGAAAATTCTCAAGCACGAGGACCTTAGAAAGGCATTCTTTTCCGAAGCTACCGCTGTCAGCATTTCATTAAAAACGCAGGTTCCCACACATCTCTTGACGCACCCTAATGAGCGCAAATTGCTGTGTTATCGGTACTGATAAGAGCTTCGGCCTGTTCCCACTGTTCCCCAATTTCGGTTTCTCAGCCCTTATCCGTCGCGACGAATTTATTCGAAACGTCATGTCCGACTAATGAGGGGATACCTACGCGAAACTCCGTCTCTGATACTTGATACAGTAGTGCCCCGATAGTAGACGCATTCTTCCCCCGATAGTAAGCCAAAGGTTAGCATTTCCTGGAACTGTTTTCGCTGAAACCCTTTTCGTATAGGGTATCAAATTTTGTTAGTGGATACTCTTCGTTATTCTCAAAACGTCATCTTGATAACATAATCAGACTGCGAATTTTTATGCAGAATAAATTTTATTCGATTGTAAATAATACAACGGTATCTTCGAATACTTCGAATGCTCTAATCACAACTAGATTGTAAAATAAAAGGAAACGTATACGAGAACCAATAGCATATTTATATTTTATGTTCGGAATAAGAAAATAAGACGAGGAAAATTGTTTCCTAATTCTGATTCTAATCATAACTGATGGTACGTCAGATATCTTCTAATCAATCTAACAGATGTACAGATAAAAGACACATAAATTTATAGACACATTATAAGTGACATCACTATAGCTCGTAAAATAATAAAATTAATACTGCCCGTGCTTTCACTGCCGTAAAATTCTTCATTAATTCAGTCTCGGATAATCTACGAATACACTCTTAAGCGGAGAGTGGAATTTTTGCAAGACATTCGATCGGTGAGAAACACTTACTGTTCAATAGCGTTTTTAATGTATCCCCTTAAAAAGACAGTTGAATGAAAGATTCTTTCACGATTTCCTCGCATTCTAATATGCTGTTAAGAATAAATCGGTACGAAGAATTACTCTGCATAAGATCCAGTCTCTTCACGATCGACGTAAAAATTGTTTAACTATCATAAAAATCCACAGTCTACCAGACCAGAACAGTACCTAAAATGTACGCAGCATCGTTTCCCACAGAGGTGCTAAAACATTCCCAAGTGGATCGTTCTAAATTCATAATTTCGTTAAATTTAGAAAAACAGCGTTCCCAAAGAGACCAGCGAGCTGGACCCAACTGAACCAAAAAGATTCCTCCGGCGCACAATCAATCACCACGACGCCTCTCTGAATACGTTCTCGCACGAATAAGAAACCGACGGAGGTTCGGTCAACCTGCAGTTCTAGATGCTATCGGGTCTCCTAACTGTGCCAGTTCGCGATCCACGGCGATTCAGTTTCCCGGCGCGCAATTAAAAAATCGTTTTCACCGATTCCCCCGTAGCGGCGTGCTCAAACATCGAGTTAGTCCGAAGAGAACACGGCGATGATCGTTCCTCGTGGAAATTAAGCGACTCACGCAAGAAGCGAAGTAACGCGACGCGTTAATGAGAGCATAGTCACGGTAGGAGAGGCTGCAGTCATGCTTCTCGCGCCGAGCGAGCCCCACAACGATTCCCCGTTTGCCGATCGACGGCGCGGCGTGTCGTTACATAGCGATTATAACGTATAGTAATAGTACGCAGGTACGTATACAATGGACACGATCATCTCGTACGGCGCCCCGGCCGTTTTGCGATCGCGTGTACTATCCCCGGTCTAATGAAATTTCTCCTTTGCTAAACATATATACGTAATTAGAGTGATAACTGCTTAATAACGAGTGGTATCGTCACGCCGGATAAGCATGCCGCAACCGCGATACCATCGCCGTTCGTTGCGATACACCCTTTAGGCTGCTTTCGGTTTCCGATAATGCCTCTTAATGAACTGAATTATGGTAATTGTTGAAAACAGCCGCGAAGGGATGGGGTTTGCCGGACCCCCCAAGCATGTCTTACTTAATGGAAATGAAGCATTATGGTTGCCGACCGCGTTTATTAACACCGGTAACGCGGACAAGCATGAGTTATCTACCATTTCGCGAACACTATGTATTAAAAGTATTTCGGTCGAGAATTTTCACGCTAGCCGTCGAATAAACGCGATCGTTACACGGGCGCGCCGCGTCGTTGCGATCGGCGAACACGTTTTTTTAGATCGCCGCGATTAAAGGCCGGTGGCGCCGTTATCGTTTCGGCTTCCGGTGAAAGGAGATGCTGAGAAGTTACTGTTCCTCGAAGCAGTTTGGAACAAAGAATTCTCTGATATCCGTTTAACCACTGAATATATACTAATGGGCATTATTAATTATTATTAATTCGTGGTACAAATAAGGTTAGAGCGATAGTACGGCTCAAACTACAACGAAAATGAAGAATAAAGTAAATACACTGGTCGCCCCGTTTTCGAGTAAAATGAAGTTCAAAGCCGTGTTCGGATAGTCGAGGTTCTGCTCTATCGTGGATTAAACGAGCAAATACGATCCGAATTGTATCGTGTTTGGTATCGTTGCAACCGGAAGAACGTCGCGAATACACTGTTAAGAGTTTTATACAAAAATAATTAAAAACGACAGAGTTTTTTTCAATTAATTGATAGCGTCTCCGATACACTGTTTCATCTACTGGCTATCCTCGTCTGCATTCACTGCTATCGGTAGGGGATCGAGCAATGCTATACGTACACGATACAGGCAACACCAGAGACCTACATTTTTCACAGAAATCGATACATTACAGTACACAATCGAGGTAATACTGTATCAAAGCGATCATCTCACGCCGGAAAGAGGTCCTCGCAAGTGGGCCACGTTGAAACGGATGAACAGGTGAGCGGGCGTAAATCAGAGTGGGCTTAACTCGCGAGAGACGAGTTTCAGAGACAGAGAGAGAGAGAGAGAGTTTGAGAAAGAGAGAAGGCGAGAGGGACAGGAACGGGGGAGGACGATGAGGACGCGGCGAGGACGAGGTGGACGAGAGGAGTAGCACGGTTGAACGTTCGTGGAGAGAAAGAAACGAGTGACACGTAGTACGGACGTAGGCAAAAGGGAACAGAGGAGAATTCTCGAATGGCTGTCGAGTGTCGTCAAGCCCGAAGAGCCGGGCAGAGAACTCGCTGCTGGATCGGGACCAGCTGCTGTCACCGAGCTGCCCGGCAAGCCGCCAGATCATCGCGCTTCTCTTCCATGGGCCATGGACACGCGGCTTGTTCGTTCGTTCGTTCGCGTCGATGAAAACGTCCGGCCGTCACCAACCACCGAAATTTTCCTTTCAATAAATCTGATTTACGAGCGGATTATTGTTACATAACGCGGCGACACGGTGACGGCACGCTGAATAATTACACCGGCGCAAGGACCACTGGGACCAACTCCGGCGCCGAGAGTTATGGCGGCTAAATCTTCGCCCGTGGTCTTGTTCGCTGAGGACATCCATCTTTTTTTTCTTTTGCTTCTGAGAGAGCGAGAAAGAGAGAGAGAGAGAGGGAGATCGTGTGCGTGTGTCTTCGGGATCCACGATTCATTGATGTCGAGGAGTACTGGCGCAAGAGGACTTGTTGCTGGTCTGCGGTTTTATCAAGACACTTGTCCCAGAGCATTCTGCTGCTCTCTTGATCCATTGTTTTTCGATAATCTACAATCGGGAACTTTAAGTGAACACCCTTTGGAAAGTCTTGTTTGGTAAACTAATGGATGCAATTATTAAATACCTATGGATGCAATTAATTCTCTTGAAGCCAACGATACATCAAGAAATTCTAATGACTGCAACTGTCAAAGAAAAATGATGGTGCAAGGAGTTGATAGAAAAAAAATGGATGGAAATTCTGATCCGAGCACGGAAGAGAGAAGAAGCCAGAGTAAACGGCTGACTATCTCGTAAATTAGCAAAAGCGAAATGACGTCGCCGACTTCGCAAAAAAATGAGCTGTCATTGACAAAGATTAAAAAAATCAAATTACCCTTCACGATGTTCTCCAGCAAAAAGTAATTTACGAGTCATTTGAAGTCATGACGTTAGGTATCTACCTCGCCCCGTGGTACAACCTTGCTATAACAGCAGTAGACTCTGTGCCAAGACGAGGCGATGATAGAAAGCGACAGTTAACAGTGCACACAAGCGCCACGACACTTCGCCGTGCTCGGTATCGTTTTACATCGGCGTAAGGACGATTTCAGGATCGCGTGTGCGCCGATCGAATCGTTGATTGCCACTTGACCTCGCGTGTCTCTAGCCAGGGCGCATCCGCCAGAAGAAGAAGTGGAAGAAGAAGAACAAGAAGAAGACCGACTACTTTCATTCCTCCCCGGAATGAATCCGCGCCTGGCCGATGTTAAATCGGTGGAAACCGTCCCGGCTAATAAATCTCCGCGAATACGCTCGCCGGGCTGTAACCCGGCTCCCGGGGCAAGAGTTATGTGCTATTGATAAGGCATCGCGCAAAACTGTAATTTACGACATCGTTTACGCCAGCGTGTAATTGACTATAAATGAAAACCGCGCGACCGGACACCTCGCTATTTCGGTGTTCGACTGCAAGAATCGATTCCCGATTTAACGGTCTTCGACGATTTTTACCGAACCCCTGGCTGTATCTGTGCGAACACTCGTCGCACACCTGGTCGATTATGTTCTGGCGAAAATTTTACTTCAGAATTTCTATCGTGTCGATATTTATGTTTTCCCATTAATGTAAAATTAATTTCCTTTCACCGTTCGACGTTGCAACGATTTTAAAAGAGGTACTTCAATACGTATTACAGGATTCTAGAAAATTGGCCCTTGATTTCAGCCCCAATTTTTTTGAAAATATCGGTCATAGCAGTTTTTCGTTCCCGTTTCGAATTTCCCCATGACAATTTCACAGTTTATAGTTGAAAGTCCATGTTTTCCGATGTACGAGGTGTGATCAAAAAGTAAGGTGACTTTTGTTTTAATCAAAAAATATTTATTTATTCATCAATATTTATGTTGTCCCCTTCGAAGTAATCCCCCTCAGATATAATACACTTGTGCCAGCGATTTTTCCAATCCTCGAAGCACTTCTGATAAGCAATTTTGGTATAGCTTCGAGCTCTTCCAGCGATGCAGTCTTTATCTCCTCGATCGTTGCAAATCTCCGTCCTTTGATGGGTCTCTTCAGTTTTGGGAACAGGAAAAAGTCGCAGGGGGCCAAATCCGGGGAATATGGTGGCTGAGGCATGATCATTGACGTCATTCATTAGCTCCTGAGCGATGCTCATGCGACGTTTCTTCTGGTCAAAATTAAGCAGTTTCGGCACAAACTTCGCTGACACGCGTCTCATGGCCAAAACATCCGTTAAAATTGCTTGGCACGATCCAAACGAGATCTCGACATCATCGGCAACTTCTCTAATGGTAATTCGACGATTCCCCAACACTATTTTCTTCGCTTCTTCAACGTTTTCATCAATTGTCGACGTGCTGGGGCGTCCAGGGCGAGCATCGTCGTTAACATCTTCTCGGCCTTCTTGGAAGAGCTTGTACCAATTATAAACATTTTTTTTACTCAAAGTACGCTCACCGTACGCCACTGTCAACATTTTAAGTGTTTTGGAGCACTTAATTCCATTTTTTACACAAAATTTGATGCAAATTCTTTGATCGATTTTTTTCGACAGCAGAAAATCGCCGAACACGCAAAACACTTCTAACCTTTATGCTTCTCGCAAACAAACAAAAAATGCTATACAGGGTGGTCCTTTTATCTGAAAAGATTGAAATATCTCGAGAACTATGCATCGGATCAAAACAAGTGGGTAATGAAAGTTGTTCGTCGCGAAGGGGGACATCCAACGATACCAAACTCGACCCTCCACCGCCACCCCCTGGAGGTGGGGGTGGGGGAAGATAAAAAACTTAAATGGGAACCTCCATTTTCAATTGCAGATTTGGATTCTCCAGAAAAAAATACACAAATTTCACCTAGGAGTTTTTGCATTTTGGCTCACGGATGGCGCTGTAATGGACAAAAATCAAAATGCGTAAAAAATCGTTGAAAAGGGGAAACCCTTTTTTATAGCAAATCTTGGTTCTTCATTGATTTGATATTATTGGTGTAATTTCTTTCACAGATGTCGCTGCAATCGAAAGCAGTTGGAAAAATTCATTGGTTTGTTTATCAATAAATCAAAAACTACTTTTAGTGTTACCCAGGAACAACGACGTGGACGTAGTATTTTTCTGTTCCCTTTGGGGTGCATTTTTAATGTGAGTCCCCTTGCCTCTCACAAATCTGGGTGGTTTTTTGACGAGTCTCCTTGCCTCTTACCGTTCAATTAATTAGAGTAAGTGTTCGAAATTTTAACCTTCAACTTCAATACGCTTCTTGATCCTTTCTTCAAATGACTGTACACAGAACAGAAGTATATCTGCGGGAATTTCAGCGCAAGCGTTTCTTATGCGTTCTGCCATGTTTTCACGAGTTGTTGGCACATGTTGATAAACCTTATCTTTTAGGTGACATAAAAGCATTCAGAACTTTGTAAAAAAAAAGAACGTGAGCGAACATTGTCTGGAAAACGCTCAGCATACAAAGCAACAGCATCGTCAATATTCCTCCTACATTCACCATAAATCAGAATCATTTCAATTTTTTCTTCTACGGTTGCAGGATTCATTTTGTTAAAGAAATTGTTAAAGATGCTTTCAGTTCTAATTCTGAAAGAAAAGTGACCTCTGATCGCACTGCACTGCCTTTTATAACTAGTAATGAGACGTAGTTCGCCACACGCCCACAGTGACGCGTCGAGCAGTCCCCTCTTCGATTTGTCAGAGAAATACAACGTTGAGAATGGGGTTTCCCATTGAAGATTTTGGAATAATTCCCTCTCCCACCCTCAGGAGGTGGGGGTGGGTGGTTAATTATGGTGTTATTGAATAGCATTTTAAAAAATATCAAATACGTCTACTTTTATTTTTCTGATCTGATGTGTATTTCTCGAGATATCCCAAATTTTCAACGATTTTTTACCCATTTTGATTTTTGTCCATTACAGCGCCATCCGTGAGCCAAAATGCAAAAACTCCTAGGTGAAATTTGTGTATTTTTTTCTGGAGAATCCAAATCTGCAATGGAAAATGGGGGTTCCCATTTAAGTTTTTTATCTTCCCCCACCCCCACCTCCAGGGGGGTGGCGGTGGAGGGTCGAGTTTGGTATCGTTGGATGTCCCCCTTCGCGACGAACAACTTTCATTACCCACTTGTTTTGATCCGATGCATAGTTCTCGAGATATTTCAATGTCTTCAGATAAAAGGACCACCCTGTATAGCTGAAACCGTAAACGTATGTTCGGGACGAGTGTACCAGCATAAGAAAAAAAAGAAAACGAAAATCGACTGTAGGTATCCCGCGAAATTCAAAAAGTCACCTTACTTTTTGATCACACCTCGTGCATAACAGTAAAAAAATAATATTTCGTGTTAAAATATTGTAATTGAATTTTTATGCCTTCTGGGTGTATGTAACCCCTTAAGGTGTCGGGAGCGGGGACGATGGGGCCTGTTAATTGGTGGTGGTTGGGGCAGGGAATTGCATATGGAATTGCTCATGGCTGTTTTGCCGCGCGATTCGATTTCGCCGGCACGAAACGCGCTCGGTCGCTCGCGTTCGGTATCGGTGATCCCATTGACAGTACAATGTGAAAGAGAAAGGGAAAAAGGGGGCTCGGCCGGGTCCCGGGAGAGACCACGGAGCGTTTTAACCGAACAAAAGGCGCCCCTACAGGCCAGGAAAGCTCGGACGTCGTTTCATAAAGATACGGATTTATCGCCGGCCCGGCCGAAAGGGTTTCGCCGGAGCCGACGAGAGCCGGCCGCGACAAAAATACGAGCCTTTAGCTTCAACACCTTGCCGTGCACCGGCGATTCCACGGTGTCACGCGGCAACCATAAGCGGGGGAATCGCGCCGCGCCGGTGGACTAGCCCCGGGCCACGGCCATTCTAAAATTAAGTCCCATCGCGAGGAAAGAACCGTCCGAGAAATGGACAATGTCCAATATAAAAATCGGCTTTGCTTTCTTTTTCCTCTCTTTTCTTCTTCTTCTTCGTCGTCGTCGTCCTTTTCTTCTTCTTCTTATGGTTCTCTGTGCCGTGCACCTTTCACAGGGTAGCCAATGTTCACGGTGCGTTTCGTGAATTTGCTGGCCATTCACCGGGACACACGCGATGCAGAATGATTCTCTTGATTACTGCGTTATTGCCTTTCTCCGGGCCAACGGCGCTTCCTCGCTGGCCGCTTAATCATCGCCCGGCTACAGATCTTTATGTAAATTTTTAATCTCGTACGCTTATTTGTAAAATCGCGAGCGATTTGTTCCTGTTTACCTCCTGTACTCCGAAGAGAGTGAAAATCTGTCGAGTCTCTTTTCGAATGTTCTAACCCTCGGACGACCGACCCTTTACGCACTTTTACAATTCATGGTGCTTAACACCATTCTCAGCTTTATTGTGAATTTTTTGGAACACATTGAACCATCAGAAATCCAGAAATGAAATACATAAAATTACCACTAGATCGTCATCGGTCAATTATAATCCTACAATCTGCAGGCAACAAAAAGTTGTTCGATTTTTCTTCAGTGTGGACATAGCTTTACGTCGCGCTCGTTCCAAGAGGAGTTTCTCCATCGACGCGTAAAGGGTCGCTTTCGAACTCGCCAGAGTGAAATGAGGTCTCTTTCCTTCAAATCGGAAATCGACGAACAAAATAAGAAGATCGAAAGATGGAGGAAAGAATCGAAGGGCCATCGAAGAGGTTTGACATCGAGAAATCGGGTGCCCCATTAGCGACAGCTTTGGGAACCGTCGGGGACCGCTTACATTTCTAAATGTATCGTATCGGTATCGTCCATTGGATTACTTTTGCTTAAATAGATACCGGTCCGATCGTAAATCGAATTTCGAAGATACAAGGAAACGTCGATCCCCCGAAGTCGAAGAGGAATACGTCCGTGGATAAGTACCTCTATTCCTTTGTGAGGCCTGTTATCCGGTACTTAGGTATCTGGTGTATCCCCATGTAAAGGCCCCTGACGATCCAATCTTATCGTGACGAAGGGCCCCGTAGCTGGGCCGGGCCCCGTATAAATTATCGCCACGAATTTCGAAATGCTCCTCCTTCTTCGCCCTCCTCCCTTTCATTCGATTCCCCCTTTAGAGTCTCGTTTCGCTGGTTCCCGGGCGTATCCTCTTAAAAGCGGTAGGAATTTCGAGGCATTGTGGGCTTCGTTGATGTCGGGGCACCGGGGGAGGGGAGATTGAAAACGGCTCCTAATCAAAGAATGACGGTAATCACCGAAAGTAATGACCCGACGTTTCGTAGGCCTTTAAAGCCTACGTACGCATCGTCTTGTGCAACTACAACGGGCCCGATGGGCAATAAATTGTTGGCTCCTACGCGCGAAACACGGTCTCCTTCTCTCCCTCGTTCTGCTCTCCTTCTCTCTTTCGTTCTGCCCCCCTTGGACCCCTTCTCAGATACAAGTGACGCGAGAGAGCGTTCTCCTCTCTTCCTTCTCCGCCGTGTTCGCTCTCTTTCTCTCTGTGTTGCTTTTCTCGTCGGACCGATCACGTTCGAGACACCTTAAGACAATAATAAGGGGGATAGCTCCGTTGTTAATGCGTTTCCTTTCTGTGCGAGACGTTCTGGACCGTGACCAATGAGAATAAATTTATGGTGGCCGGCCGCAACGTGGCCGTCGCCGCCAACCAACACCGTTCGCACCAAGTGATTACCGTAATATTTTGTTTATAAATGTTCTCTGGCCTTTTATCCCTTGGATCAGACCGGCCTCTATTGATTGCGCCATTCCCGGCCATTGTGATAGCGCTTTACGGCCGGCACTTCGCCGATGGAAGTGTTTATTCGTGTTGATCGAAATGAACCAAGTTTGCCGAGGTTCAACGGCCCCGCGCAGATACCTGCTATAATGATTAGGAGCTCGGTTATGAGTGGTGCTGCTCGATACACTCCGCGACAGTGGATGACTCGTCCTCTACCCTCGGCGACCATAGGTTCGTCGTTTCATACGTTCACTGCACTTCTTCACAGATTTAAAATAATTCTCAAGCATTGATTTCACGCTACAGAATCTATGTACAAAATTTTTCACGTTTTAAATTACAGGCATATTTCTCATGAACGTCGTTGCGCGATCACATTGCACTTTGTCCTCTGGCAGACGCTAACCACAAGAGAGCTCGAGTGAAACACATAGTGCCCGCGCACGTTAGAATCTGTCTGACTTTTGTGATGCAAATCGCAGTAAGTGGGATGCAACACAGTCGCGTTGAAAAATAGAACTATCTTCTTCAGAGCACTTGGCTGAGCAAATAGAAAAATAGTCGTGAATTTCATTTTGTAAGAAACGAACAAATCGCATTAGCCATGCCAACGAGCGTCGCCAACAAAACAATATGCTACCTCGTTAGACAACGCGGACGAAACAGGCCCGCGCGCCATTTGAATTTCAATCGAGACATAACGTAAAAGCGATTTGTAGTTGTCGTCGTTCGCTTCAACGAATGTCAACGATTATTTTCGGTTGCTCGATGTTTCCGCGTTCGACGGTCAAGCATTGTGCTATTCGTGACAAAAGATCAAAGAGGATTCGCTCTAAAAGTGTCGGCTCTTGATTGGCTGGTGCGAATGAAAAGATGGTGGTCTTTGGCACGAAATTACGTAAACGAGCTAATTTTTCTGCGACACATAATTGGTCGCCAACGACGTTCGTTCAACTTATTGTTGTTCTTCGTCTTCCAAAGAATAAAATATCTGGCGTCTGTCTCTTCCAATAGATAAAGACAATTTTTATTTTGCATAAAGATCCGCGATCTGCTAATCAATTTTGGAACATAGAGTTCTTTATAATGAACTAATTGGATACAGCAAATTTATTACAACAACGTTATTAGGCTTATGTTCATTCAATCAATTGATAAATGTTATCCACCTTCTTCAATCGTTCCATGCTATCTTTAGTAAATAAAAGTCGGAAGATTTTGATGATTTGATGAAGATTTGATGATGAATTTGATGACAAAACTGATTTTGGTGCAATTAGATTGGCGACTCGCAAATACGCCCCTAATACCCACTTTTCCGCATTTATGCGTTTCCCGAAGCGTATCGATCGAACGCACGAGATCAATTGCGCATACCACTGCAGAACGGTTTGCTATTAGTTAACCGCGGTACCGCCCACAACCTCGCTAGATCGTCGCGGATTCATTACCAAGTCAAACGTCCTCGTGCCTCGTTCCCCCGTGTTCCCAGTTAATCGCGACTGCATTCTTGCGATGATTTTTCGCTACCGAGTCTTTCTCTCATTCCAATTTCGCGGCAATTAACGCGTAGTTTGCGCGCAGCGGCCGGCAACAACCTCTTGTTACGGTTATATATTAACATTTAATAATACGTCAAAAACTACCATCTTTACAGTTTTGAGGTAGTAGTATCTTGTCATGAATATTCAAATGTATCCATTGTTCTCCAATATATTGTTGTAGACGATAAATCAATCATTTATGTCTTCTGTTTCGTTTGATAGATAATTATAGAAAAATTCAATAATATTCTACCTAACAGCAGACATTATTGTGAATTTTTTAAAGAATTTTCGACTACAAACGCGTCTGTTAAAAAGATACACGAATTCATTTTAACAAATCTTCTGAGAATTATGTTTCTATTGTATCTGTTTTCTTCTACCTAACAGTAGACATACTTGTGAATTTTTTACAGAATTTTCGACTACAGAACCGTCTGTTAAAAAGATACACGAATTCATTTTAACTATTCTTCTGAGAATTATGTTTCTATTGTATCTGTTTTCTTCTACCTAACAGCAGACATTATTGTGAATTTTTTAAACCATTTTCTACTACAGAACCGTCTGTTAAAAAGATACATGAATTCATTTTAACTATTCTTCTGAGCATTATGTTTCTATTGTATCTGTTTTCTTCTACCTAACTACAGACATAATTGTGAATTTTTTACAGAATTTTCGACTACAAAACCGTCTGTTAAAAAGACACATGAATTAATTTTAACAAATCTTCTGAGAATTATGTTTCTATTGTATTTGTTTTCTTCTACCTAACAGTAGACATAATTGTGAATTTTTAATTGTGAAATTTTCGACTACAGAACCGTCTGTTAAAAAGACACATGAATTCATTTTAACTATTCTTCTGAGAAATATGTTTCTATGGTACCAGTTTTCTTCTACCTAACAGTAGACATACTTGTGAATTTTTTACAGAATTTTCGACTACAGAACCGTCTGTTAAAAAGATAAATAAATTCATTTTAACTATTCTTCTGAGAATTATGTTTCTATTGTATCTGTTTTCTTCGACCTAACTGCAGACATAATTGTGAATTTTTTAAAGAATTTTCGACTACAGAACCGTCTGTTAAAAAGACAGACGAATTCATTTTAACTATTCTTCTGAGAATTATGTTTCTATTTTATCTGTTTTCATCCGTTCTGCCGACTGAAAAATCCCGAAAATTTTTTAGAATGTCCCACCGGATGTGACGCAGGACTGTGAATTTTTTCCAGAATTTTAGCCCCCCAATTCCGGATTCAGAAAAATCGGAAAGCTCAAGATCCCAGGTGGAATGCAAGTCCAGCGATCATATCACGCTGGTATTTTTAATTTGCGCGTGGCGGCGAGCAACAGAGCCGCCACCACAGTTACATATTAATATTTATCTAATACATGAAGGATCCGTGGATGGTAATGAGGGATTCGCCAGCCGGCTCGCTCTCGTCGCATCGCTACCACTTAAGATACGCAATTATCGGGCTCGTTCCGAGTCGCTCTCGACGGCGGTATTGATAGAAGAATTCGCGAATGGGAGACAGCCTGGTGGAAAACGAACCGTCGAACGGGTAGGGAAGTAGAGGGGAACTTTACGGGGGGAGAAACAGAGAGAGAGAAAGAGAGAGAGAGAGAGAGAGAGAGAGAGAGAGAGAGAGAGAGAGAGAGAGAGAGAGAGAAAGAGGACCGAACGGAGATGCGACCGATACCGTTACCGGGGCCTACAATAAAGTAAATAAAGAGAGCCCGTTCGACAAGTTGACTCGGCTCGGCTCCGGCGCGCACTTTTATTTCCTTCCGCTGCTGCGAACTGCTCGTGGCAGCGACGCGACGGCAGCCAGCACGATGAAAAAGAAGGGGGACCAGTTTCGAGGCAGAGTATGGCAGAGAGAGCATGGCAGAGAGTATGCCAGAGGTCTGGCAGAGCGTGGCAGAAGCCCCGTCGATGCTCCACTCGTTATGCACTATCATCCTCGATATCGTTCGTTGATTATGTAATGGACAAGCCTTACCGAGGACCTTGATCTATACTAATTCAACGGCACCTGCTGGCTTCGACCGGATTTCTTCTTCGGCCCCCGGGTGTCTCCTTCCTCCTCCTCTTTTTCCTTTTTACTCACCATCAACCCTCTTCCTCTTTCTCCCTCCACGCTCTTTTTCTTTATATTAATACCCGATAAAAGTCGTCGCGTATTCCGTAGATACGTCCATTAGATATGCCAGTCGAACCAGTCGAACGATACGGCCGCTTGATAATCGTGAAAACGTTATGGTTGATTGAAATTAAGACATACCGCGCCCTCGACAGAGAAATCTGCCATCGGGGTGTGGTTGCTGAAACGTCGATACGAGAAAAATGTCGGGATCAAGTTGTTGCCGCGGCGTTTATCATCGGTTTGAAAGTGTATGACAAGACTGATCAGAGAGAGAGAGAGAGAGAGTTTGTACAAAGGTTTCGGTGTGGTTATCGGGGGTGGATGCGCTGATCGGTTGTAGTTGGGAACAATGTTGTAAACATCGGTGAATCTAGCGTCTACATGACGTTAGGTTGCAAATTAAAGAGTTAAATTTGTTTTCGTGTTCGAGTGTGACAAACCTCATTTACGCGAGACAGAGTCGCCAGATTAAGACTTGTTTCCCCACTCTACCCTTTCCCTTCCACGAAGCTGCTCCTCCACGCTCCCAGCGCCGCCCGGTCACGTGACGTGTTTCGTCTCTGTCGTTCCAGGGTCACAATGTCACGTGAGTAATCCGGTACTGGCAGAGAGGGGGTTACTTTTTCCCCTGATCTGGGTGGCAAGAAGACTGATTTTTTCTTGTATGGGTTTGCAACAAAGTAATTTCGGTATTTTAACCCTTTTAGTGCCGGAGGCCGATATATCGGCCCTCGCTGTACTGGCGAAAAGTGCCAGAGCCGATATATCGGCCCGCACTTAAGTTTTCTTTCTTTTTTTATCACTTATAGTGTGATCACTTATACTATATTATTTATGTAATTTTCAATGAATATAGAAAAATTAGTATACACTGCTTTTGGAATTATGTAAATATTGCTTTTCATTTGGTTTTTATGAGCCTTTCTCCAAATCCTAGTAAAATCGTAAAATTCGGCCGGTTATCTTCGCATAAGCACCTCTTTTTCGCCCGGCACTAAAAGGGTTAAGGTGAAATAGAAGCTAATTGGGGATGGGGAAGGAGAATCTTAAAGTTTTATGAGCGCGGAATTATGAAGCTACCAGAAATATGGCAAACGATCATCGAACAAATTGAAAAATATTTTACTGATTAAAGTTCATTGCTCGAATAGAGAAAAATTGGCTTTCATTTCACCTTAAAATACCGAAATTACTTTCTTGCCAACCCAATAGTAATGCTTATCTTTTCCTGGGCTCCTCACAGAGCGTTACTCTAATGTTTTCCCAGGCGCGTCGGATTCAATTTCATTTAATTTTCAACATATAAAATCGCGAAGGAGGCCAGATTACCGGTGCTTCTAATAAAAACCGGCAAGATTTACCAACCGTGGCAATAAAGTGAATAAAACGTCGGAAACAATGCGAGACGGCGCCACAACAAGAGAAATCCGTCGCCGCGGTAGAAAACGATCGACGTCCGTGAAATTGATTCCGCTTAGCCGCGCGCTCGGTTCCCTTAATTAATAAATTGCAGCGTCGGTTACCGGCGCGGCGAGGAGCGGGCTTCGACCGACGAGGCCCAGGGAAATCGTCTTATCATCGCCGGATCGTAATTAAACGCGACGAAATGAGACGGGGAACGCGATGATAGATATCGCGATCGGGGATTGCTGTTGTTGCACGCGTGCGGCCAGACGTGAAACAACGAGAGGCTGATCCCCTCCCTCTCGGTACCACGGCCAAGTTCGTTTCCTTAATTACCGGCGAATCAAGATCGCGACTTCGCTGGAGATGTCTTTGTTCGTTATTGGACGACTATCGTTTAGAAATCTCTGCCTGGGTTTAATTAATCGATTGTTTATTTTCGATATATTTCACGCGCAAAGAAGTAATATCCAACGGCTTCATCGATACGCTCCATCTGACTGTAAGCAATGAAAATATAATAAAATATATAAAACAATATATAATAAAATATAAATAATATTACAAATAAAATCAGTTTGACGATACAAAAAACTTTACCATAATTTTTTAAGAGAACGATCGAGGTTTCACCGATAGTTCCTTTTCCGCTTTTTATCGTTGCGATGAATGGAGTACGTTGCAATAAAAAAAAATGGCTGACTTTTAATCGTGAAATTCAAGATCGTGGTTGATTTCACGGCAATTTTTTTATATCAATTTCCAGCAAACCGAGGTTGCAGAATCTCGCGGTTTCCGCCCAGTTTATTCAGCTCCGCGTTTATTCGACTCCCATAGTTGTCAGTGGACCGTCCCCGTTTGTATGCAGATGCGCCGCGGTATATCGGTGATTACCGTGCCGCGTCGGTTGCACTTGCTCGGCTTCACCGTGAGAAGGAACAATGGGAGCGGAATAAGGTGGACGGTTCTTCTTCTTCCGCGTCGCGTGGACCACAGGTGTCATCACTCCGGAATAATTGGGCTTTGGGACGCTGATTGCACACGGACAGTTGGCGAGCAGCTGGAAAACGGAACCGACAAGAGGATACTTCTCTGATCCCGGCATTTGGTACCGCTCGCGGGATGTTTTCTTTAGTGTTGCTCTTCTGGGTTGGGGAAACAGTGTAACCTGTTACTTGTGGCTTTCCGAAAAGCCTTTCGAGACGCACTCTATTCATTGTGCTCGTTCGAATTGTAACAGTTTAGACTTGCTTCTAATTTCGATAATTCTAGAAGAAACATCCGGTAGTTAAAGCGGTAAGGACGTTTGAAAATCATCAGAATTAAATTAACTTCGATAGTTCTAATGTTAATTCAGCAGTAACTCGAAGAAACGCAATTTGCTTCTACAAAAATCAGCAAAGAATTTCTTAACGAAATACCGGAAGATCCAGCTCTAATCAGCAAGCTGGCACCGTGAACAGTTTCCATTCTACCCCTTTGAATGCAGAAATTTATTCGAGCGATTTTCAACGATGCTCGACGTGGAATTTTCCTTGATTTCCTCGGCGATCAACGGTGTTCTTGTAGAAGCTCCGTCGACACGAATAAAAACGATTCCCTGGGCCGGGTTCCGATCAGGAACACTGCAGACAAATGACATTACGGATAGAGAGAGCTTCTTACACGGATATCAAATGTAAATCAGCGCGCGGCGTTCGAAAGAAAAGTTGTCGAGCAAGGACGCCGAGGAATTTAATGGCGGCATAAAGCGTAATAAACATTTCCCAGTCTGGCCATTTTCACCGGAAACATCAAACGGTAGCAATGTTTGCAATAAACGGCTGGATTAGAGATTACAAGATATCAGATCGACGGAAATATTTGCGTGGCGAAACGCTCGCTCGCGCACGGGCCTCGCGAAACTGTTATCTCGCGAGATATTCCGCGCGTTTATAGGACACAATCGAGGCTCGCGAGGCGTTTTCCGCGTGGAACGCGTTTCCTGGACTCCCGTCGGCCAATTAGCGGGGGCAAAAAAAAGAACGAAGAGAGAGAGAGAGAGAGAGAGAGAGAGAGAGAGAGAGAGAGAGAGCGAGAGTGCTGTTGAAAAATTCGAGCGCGGCGGGCTAATTAACCGACGGGGAAAATCGCGCGAAATAAAGTATTTAAATTACAATGGCGGCGGCGCGATCGTCGGGGCTGGGGCCCCAATTGCCGGGATCGTTTCATTAACGCGCAGAATTACGCGGCAGGACGGGATAAGGCTGGCAGCAACGAGCTGTAATTTCGTTGTAACGACATTTATTCCGTTGACTTATCCACCCGGAAACGATCGAGAATATTCGTTACATGGCTGCGAACGGCGGAAGGAAAGATCGAAGAGCTTGACGATAGGGTAACGGCGCTTTTGAAATATAATAAGCTGCGGACTTTATGCGTTCGTGACAAATATGATTACGTACAATTTGAAGCAGTGGACATATTAAAAAGATTTAAGCACATCGTTCTTTCAGCTTGATAAGATAATTAAAAAAAAAATTCTGCCTCCTGTGTCTTGCAATTAATGCAAACATTTTTTATTTTGCACGAAGATCCGCCATCCAGTTATAAGAATGGTACGCCGTCCGAAGGTTAAGCATATCGATTTCTGTCAAATTTTAAAAATAATCGAGCACAGTGCGTTCTCCCCTCTTCGCGGCGTGTATCCCTTGTACGCTACTCCTCTTTCTGCAGGTTCTAGTGTCTCCTCCTCTCCGCTCTTCTTGGTACTCTCATCTCCATTCCGTCCACGCTGGCTCTTCTTTCAGCTTTGGCAGCGTCCACGATCCCGGAAAACACGCTCTGCTCTGCTCAGCTCGGGATCGGCTCCGCTTGCTCGTCCGCTCATCCACAGCACATTATCCTCTCTCGCGTCTGGGGTTCGCTTTTTTTCAAAGAGAAAGCGAACCACATAAAATAGAGAGCAAGATTTCCCCGTGTATTTTCCCCCGACCTCCCCCTGCGCTGGTTTTCCGCGAGTGTAAGTCTTCTCCCCTCATAATGATTTCCATGGGATGCCACGGGGGAGGATAAAAAATGGCCGGACAGCAGACAAGCTTTGTGGATACCTAGCTCGAATATCTTTCTGTTTCTCTGTTTCTCCAGGATTCTCGAGAATCAAACCTTTTCACGCCGACGGTCCTTAAGCACGCGTGAATAATTACTTCGGATAAGGAGCGGCCCTGTTGCCCAACCTTTTCTCTTTACACACTTTATTAACTCTCTACTCTGGACGTGTGAAGGAGGAACCGAACAGACGAGTTATTGTGTACCAGGGGTCCGTGTGTCGCTTTTTCTTCTTCTTCCTCTTCTTCTTCTTGTTATTCGTGTTCTTCTTCGTGGCCTCTTCCGGCCGCCGAGTTCGACTCACGCGGGTGCCGCCGCGAGCCCCGCTGCGCGCCCCGCTGCGCGGAAATGCGATCGATTAGTTTCGATCGTTTCTTGCGACTCGACGAGACCGTCTTCTTCGTCAAACTTGAGGACGCACCGCTGAGAATGGCACTCGAACAACTTTGTACCGGTCTGGGAAATCGTGGAGCAGGAAGCCGAGCAGCTTTTTCGACTCGAGTCCGAACAGAAAAGATTTTTCGTTAGGACTTGCAGAAGAGTTAAGGTGGCTATGATACATTTGAACTCTCCAGCTTCCATTTCGTTAATTATATCGTTTGGAATCTTTTAGAGGACTTTTAGGACGCGTTTCGAAGGTTCCTATTCGACTATGCGTTGAAATTAATTTCCAGCACGAATAATGCTCGCGAAAAAACGGTTTCGGGCGGAAACCACGGAACGCTTCCTCCTCCGAGTTGCATTGACTGTAGCCACCTGAAAACGGAAGAAGAATCGCGTCGGATGAACGAACGACAAACCAAAAGAATGCGAGTGTTGTCTCTCTCGTTCACCGACGCGACGTCGCTTCTCTTTTTCTGCAATACGTGCAAGCGTGTTCCCAAGGCTCATTAATATGGAATTTTATGCGCGGCCGCGCGATCGATTACAGATTCGCCAATTTATCTCGAACGTTACTTACCGCGACACGCTGAGTGTGTAATTTATGGTCATTAGCCTAATCCTTTTCCTGATTTTTTTTCACCGGATAGATTGTGTCCGATGCTGGCCGGCCAGGTCTGCACGGCGGCGGCCGGGCAGAATTTATGTCGCTTATGGTAATCAGGTGATTATTCATTTTATTCGTTTTATTTCGTTTTTATATTCTTTTCTTTGCTTCCCCGACGGATGACAAGTGAATTCGATGAACGGTTACCGGCATTATTCGTCTCGTATAATACTTAACGATTCTAATCCAACGGGGTCAGGGGACTCTGGTATAAATATGATCGTCAAGCTAATTAAACAGAGCCGTGTTCTTGGCGAGGAGAGAGTGTAATGGTTAGGAAACGATCGATAAATTTTTCCTCGATGCTGACGATTCCTGTAGGAAAGATACTGGACGGGTTTATGGTGCTTTCTTTCGAACATGGGAATAGCATCCTGTCGCCATCGCGTATATGTCGTATGCTTTCTTCGAATAAATAAACGATAACTGAATTAATGCAGAAAATTATCTTATTTAAATGCAGATTAAACGCGAGAGAACGGTATACGCGTAGGAATGTCGATGTTTAAAACATGTTGCAGCCGCTAATGAAACAAGCTTCAAACAACGTCTCTCAATTAGTGAACGTGTAAGCCATTTTATACGTGCGTGTACGTGTACTGACGGAAATATAAATTTTGTGAACAAGCGACATTTTCACCTGAAAGTTTCATGGCATAAACTTATAAACTGTAATGTTTCTCTTGATCGAAACACTTTATAAAATGCGCGTTTCGCATGCAACAGACCAATACATCAGGTTGAAACGATTTTCGCGTGTTCATTAATTCGTGGGCCTCGGAATTAATAAACCTGTAGACTGCAATCGTGAATTCCAAAATCGGACATTTCGCATGCAACAGCCTAATACGTACAATGTAAAAGACATGTGCGGCGAGGAGCGAAACAGGAACCGAACGAACCACGAGGTAGCATGAGAGACAGTAGAGACAGCATTCTATGTGGTTATCTGTCGATCCCGCGCGTCCTCCGCTCTCGAGCAAAAGGCGGTGCGCGCAGCCTCTCGTAGGAGGAAGCATTCGGTGAATTGAATTATTTAAAGGCCGCGCAAGAACAGGCGCCTTTTATGAGTGTCCCACACAATGCGGTGCTTTGTGGCAACGCGCCGGGTCTGGATACACGTGTTGCGTACACGCGCTCGCGTGCTCTCCTCGCGCGGGGCCGCTCGTCGCGCCACGTGAATGTGCTAATAATGAAGGTAAATTTGTTCCGAGGAGTCATTAATTAAAGTATTTTGTAACAAGGCGTCGTCGTCGCGTCGTCTCCGACATCCTACACGAAAACATCCTCCCCCATAACGATACACGACATCCGTCTGCGGGGCGGATTTTCCGCAACCACGGTGAACGAAACCATATAAACAGGTTTCCCCGTTGGTTGTGTGGTATCAACGCGCGTGTACACCTCGATGAGGCGACTTGGAAAGCCGTGAGGAACCGAGGGCAATGCCAGGCAGAGCAGCCCGGCATAAATAAAGGTGGCGATCATAGAATTGCTAATGTTTCAAAGAGAGATATTATTCTTTTCAGAAGATGACAGGGCATGCGACTGACTCGCCGCGCACGAGAGAGAGCTTTCAGAGGGTTTCCGGGGCCTCCGCAGGGTTAGGGGGCTGAAGAACACGAGAATACGAAAGAGGACAGAAGCTACCGGGGACAGAAGTCGGTGGTTGGATGGTTGTCGGAGCTCTGGCGCCTTTTCTCTTTCTCTCTCTTGTACCAGCCTGTCTCTCTGTTCGCAACGACTTTGCCGGATTCGCGTGTATAAGTCCATACAGTCGGACCGTGGCACTCGCCATACTTATATATTACTCGCTGAGACGCGAGGCTGCCCCTATACTAACGTCGTTGCACGCGTCCGTACACAAAACCGGCGTCCAGGTCTGCGTGAATACGTATACATTATGTGTCTATACAAAACAACCAGCCAGCAACAGTAATTCAAAGGCCCCCATTCAAGCCTCCATCTCTCTATTCTTGCTCCTACATTTGTAAACCATTTCGTTTGCCCCCTTCCTCGCTCGACCGTGTATACTAATAACTAATAAGGAACGGGCTCCGCTCGGACCTTTAGCCAACAGAGCCGTCGTTCCATGCCGAGAAACGGAGAGAAGAGAGAGAGAGAGAGAGAGAGAGAGAGAGAGAGAGAGA